>LGRX02030567.1:0-13534 GCA_001247695.2 Cymbomonas tetramitiformis
CGATAGGCAAACCTCCAAATCTAACTTTCATTTTATTTTCTTTTGCAGCCATATTCAAACTTGTAACACCCGGGTTACCACTTTGACTTCCATCAATATCCATTATGATATTAGCTCCAATCATTTGCAAGGTTGTTCTTGTTACTTTATTTTTAGCACCAATAAACACACCGTCATTAACTTTAATATTCTTATCTAAAACAAAATCATTTCCAAAAGAAGACATTATATATATAATATTATATTACAAATTTTTTATTTTACAAAAAATGTTGGTGCAAGTTTCGGTAATTTATTGTTTAATGGATAAATATTGGGAAATGAAAACATAGCATTTTGTTTTGTAATTTTATCACCGTGTCCTAATGTATATGATTTGAAACCTGACATAGGGTCCACATTAGAAACTCTTGCTGGTGGTCGTAAATCTTGAATTGTTTTGCAAGGAATCATCATCATCGAAGGACTTCTAAATCCTGAAGTTAACATTAAATTTGGTAAAGTAACATTTATTTTCCCTAAAGACTTTCCTAGATTTTTAGAATTGATTTGTCCAGCTTGTTCAACCATATATTATTTATAAATAAATAAGTTTTACACAACAACTTCAATCATTCTACCCATACCTATGCGAAGTGTAGAAGTACATTCACAAATTACAAAAGTTTCGTTATCACCACCGGGAATAGCTTCTTGTAAAACATCTGTGCCCGCTTGTGTTTGTAAGAAGAATTGAGAGTTCAAACCACGTGTATCTAGGCCACTAAGACTACGAACATTCATTTCGGAAGGCATATTAAGCCTTAACATAGCAGTCCAATAAGAATTATACCAGTTCTCCAAAGAATTTATTTTGCATCCAGAATCAACAGAATAATTATCCGCTTTTCCTATAGTTAGTAAATTAAAGGCATCCAGAGCGGTTGCTCTATAATTTGGATAATAAAGTGAATTTATATTATATTGAAAAGATTGAATTTTTCCTGCATAAAATCTAAAATATGACGGCACATAAGTTGCTCCAATTTTATTATCAATTTTATGCAAACCTGTATTTGTTGAATTATAAGTTGAAGGTCTTTGCACGGCGTACAAATTATCTAAACATTGAGTAGATAAAGAAAATCTAGTTGATTTGTCCATTTTTGTTTGGGAATCCAAGAATGTAAAATATTTTTTAAAAGGCACCTCAATAAATGAATCTTCTCTTAATTTACGTTCCACGGCGCTATCATAAACACCATTTGAAAATGTAATTGTTTCAATTGTAAAATGCAAATCTTGTAATTCCCAAGAAGCATTTGCAGCAAGTTCTGCTGCCCCAGTTCCGGCAAAACCATTTCCAGCTCCTAATGATTTTTGGTATGCCCCTAAAACTTCAGGACCGTGCATATAAAATCGCATTTGTATACTTGGTAATAATGCTGTATCAATATAGTCTGGACTTGCTTCGCCTATAAATTGTAAAAAGTTGTTTAATATATATGGTCGTAATTCTGCATGACGCGCGCCTCCCCCCCCGAAATCGATAGTCAGTGGGGCTACAGTACCCTGGTGTACAATTTACATCTGGGTTCAGTTGGCTCACACGAATACATGGACCGTGGCATGAACTCTTACAATACGTGTGCCACGTCGGTCGTTCGCGAGCTCTGACTTCATTGTTGTCGCTATGACATCCTTCATTCGACATGCAGACGTTTGGCCAACTCAGTCGCGAATATAATTTCTGATCTGAAACGAACCATCTCGATTGGACCCGGTTGGCCCGCCTAGGAATATTGAATTTCGATGGAAAGATCTTTGGTATAACGGAAGATAGCTTTTCGATGAGGTGGCATTGTTCAGGAGAGATGTAGAAAAATGACGATTACAAATAAGATAAAAAAATGATAAATCGCGAACCCTGAGATCAATTAGGTGGAAATCGTAGCGTGAACCTTACTTCCGTCGTTCCTGGCGCCCGATGAATTTGAACTTCGTGTTCGTTGACAGATGCTTTAAAAATTTCCGTGGCATCACTCGTGCGTGAGCGCAGCACCCTGCATATTACAAGGTGGGCTAGACTTCTCACGCACACTCTCTCGATGCTGGTTGGCCTGTGGCCTCCGCTTGGGAGAGTCCTATCGCAGTTTTCAAACACGGCTGTTCTCTCGATGCTGGTTGGCCTGTGGCCTCCGCTCGAGGGAGTCCTACCGCATTTTCTCAACACGTCTGTTCTCACACCGACTCTCTCGATGCTGGTTGGCCTGTGGCTTCCGCTCGAGGGATTCCTACATATTAATCACAAGCGCATGCGTCTTGGTCTTGGGATGTTCACACTCTCTCGATGCTGGTTGGCCTGTGGCCTCCGCTCGAGGGAGTCCTATCACAGTTTCCCATCACTTCTGTTCTCACGGTCTCTCGATGCTGGTTGGTCTGTGGCCTCCGCTCGAGGCAGTCCTATCACACTTTCCCAACACTTCCGTGTTGAGAAGTTCTGTGCTCACAATCTCTCGATGCTGGTTGGCCCGTGGCCTCCGCTCAAGGGAGTCCTATCATAGTTTCCCAACACGTATGTCCTCACGGTCTCTCGATGCTGGTTGGCCTGTGGCCTCCGCTTGAGGGAGTCCTATCACAGTTTCCCAACACGTCCGTTCTTACACTCTATCTATCTCTCGATGCTGGTTGGCCCGTGGCCTCCGCTCGAGGGAGTCCTACCACGAGCGCATGTGTCTACTGGGTCTCGGGGGTTCGTTTTCACGCTCTTCCGATGCTGGTTGGCCCGTGGCCTCCGCTCGCGGGCGTCTTATCACAGTCAACGTCTTACGAGAAACCTGCTTGCATGCGTGGTGCATAAACCTGGTGTGCCCAGTGGTGTGAGCCTGTGTCCCTCGTGTTGCGTTGTGGGCGTACGCAGGAATGGGAAAGCGGGGGAAAGATTCGAATGCTCGGAGGCAACGAAAGAGGCAGTATAAAAGATATGAGCGTCAGAACGACACTCATGTCGCCTTGCCTGACGAAGCCGTGCCTGTGCCTGTTGAAACAGTGCCTGATTGTATTCCTGAATGTTCCGAGGGCGAGGGAGAGAGCTGCTGCCCTGGCTTGCCCGCTGCCGAGATTCCGGTCTCGCGCCCCCCGCAGATTCAGCGGGGACCGAGCAAATATGGCTCTCTGGCAAACCGGCTTCTTCAAAAGCGGGCAGTAACATGCAGATACCCATTTGAGGTTACTTCCAAATATCGTGCTCCCCCCCCATCGCTGACTGTTGCCAACAAAGTGACAGGGGATAAGATAGCGGCCAGAAGACAACTGGAGCGAGGAGGCCGCCTCATTCGTGCGGCGTTGCTGTCACCAGCCCCACCACCGCCAGCCAAGAAAGGGCATCGACGGTTAGTTTTTTAGAAATGTATCAGTAATAGAACATGTAACAGAGTAATTGTATATGTATAGCAAACATTTTAGATTATACGTGTGCTTCATGTGTTTGAGCCTCCGCGAATTTGTATTGCTGCTGCAAGATTTCTGTGTTGGGGCACAACCGATCTTCTTGTTACAAGATTAATTTTACCCAAGTTATTTGACTTCCACTGATCTGTTTTGCTAACACGGCGGGTTCTCCCAATATCAATAATGTATCAGTTGTCAAAGTTTCAGAAAGGGTACCCTAATATTGGGAGGTATAGTATACGACGATCAACAAAATGCCCGCTTGATAATTTCCATTTCGGCGTAAGGGGGTTGTTCCGTTTGCTGAGAATGATATATATATGTGTGTGTGTGTGTGTGTGTGTGTGTTATCAACTCAGAAAAGCATCGTATGCATGATGCATCGCGGCGCATCCCGAGATATCGATTTTGTAATGAAGCTCACAATGGCTTCCGCAGTTTCGCGTGATATGAAATACCCTACATATTTTCGGTTCCGGTCGAGATGGGCTGATGTTGAGCATTCCAAATGATACATTTATGTGCTATGAGCATAGGAAGCCATCATATGCATGATGCATCGCGGTGCATCGATAGACATCGATTTTACAGTGAAGCTCACAATGGCTTCCGTAGTTTCGCGTAATGGGGAAATACCCTACGGATTTTCGGTTCCGGTCGAGATGGGCTGATACTCTACAATCTAAATGATAAATATATGTGGTATGAGCTCAGGAAGCCGTCATATGTGTGATGGATCGGGGTGCATCGAGAGATATCGATTTTACAGTGAAACTCACGATGGCTTCCGCAGTCTCGCATAATCGGGAAATACCCAACAAATTTTCGGTTCCGGTCGAGATGATCTGATGCTGAGCATACGGAACGATAGATATGTGTGTTACGAGCTCAGGAAGCCGTCACATGCTTGATGCATCCCGAGACATCGAGTTTATAGTGAAACCCAAAGTGTTTCCCGCACGACTTTCGCATAATATGAAATGGCCATCAGAATTTCGGTTCCCATAGAGGAGGGCTGATGCTGAGTGTTCGGAATGATAGATATATGTCAATTGAATTGAGGAACCCAGCATATGCATGATAGATCATGGTGCATCAGCAGTTATCGATTTAATGGTGAAACCCAACCTTTCCATATGCATATTAAACTCAGCTCACATATTCATAACCCTATGATCTAGCGCCTCGTAAGTAAATAATTTCGGCGGCAGCTCCAAACTCCGTTCATTATGTCAAAAAGTTCCAATATATCACCCCATATATGGGCCGCAATTGCAGCCCCCTCGCTCGTGCATATCAAGTCTAGCTCACATATTCATAACCCTAGCTGTACTCACATATTCATGTTGAACATCCGGGAAGATGGATGTGAGGAATCTAACTTGCGCTGACAGCCTATTATTCTGCCAGACTGCAACCCCTTCAAATACTTAAGCCCGGCATTTTAGCCTGTGCTCGGAAAGCGAGACTCGGATACACGTTCCCAGAGCTGAGAACATGTACCCGAGCTTCGGGGATGTCAGGAATTAAACCTGAGGTGAAAGAGGGCCACCCGATCACACGGCAACCCCTCACATATTCAGGACAGTCGTTTCGGGCCGTTCAGCAAAACGTCACATTAAACGTGCAGTGCCGAACGCAAAACATACAAGCTACGATGGCAGCTTCGTGAGCACAGTCAAGGCTGCATCACTCACAAGGGAAAACACTAAAATTACAGTACCTTGATTGGCTAAGACTACTGTGCAGCCAGGAAGTGAGAAGAGAAGAGCAAAGCTGTGATATCTCAGATTCAAACTGAGATCTCCGGAGATTCCCCGGCGCTCTATGTTGAGCTAATATCACAAACGCAAAAGTTTCAACAAGCAGGCTTGCAACAGAATCGACCGTGGTCATAGACTCACAGAAGAATTAATAAAACCAAAGCTTCGCGCATACTGATATCGGAAAGAGCTGAAAAAAGCTGACACGAAGCTGAAAAGTATGGCAACTCAGGTTATAACTGAGATCTCTGGAAGACATTTCCAGCGCTCTATTTCGAGCTACTGCCACGAAGGAATGCTGTCTTTTCCCGCTGTGCCCAGGGCAGTACGCGTGCCGTGCGCGAGTCAGATTTCCGGTTTACTGTTCGAGAAAAGAGTCCACATTCAAGGAGTCACCTACAGGCTGCGAAATCACGAAGTGTACGGCGCTCTTTATGGCGTTGGCCGTTGTTTTCTCGACGGATCCGAAAACAAAGACAACCTGGCACAACTCCCCAAGACAGCTACATAACACAGACACGGTTAAACAATCGCAAGGTTAATATTCTGCCTCAATCTAGACGCACAAAAATACTTGCACACAAAGCAGGCACGAAAGTGATGGCAAGGATGCTGAGTGCTGGGACCTTCAACGACTGATAGCGTCAAATGCACGAAAAATGATTGGTCAATGGCAATGATTCTATCTCAAATTCCATCGGGATCCGACATGGATGCACCGATGGACATCGCAATCTGTACCACCATTTGGAACGCAAGAAACCTGTCACCAACAAATATCTGAGCTGACGTTGCATTTGTTCATTTTAAATTGATAAATATATACGACCGACGGATCAAGTCGATGTTTATCTAATGGCATCGGGCTTGGATGGCCCAATTCCCAGATACGCTGATGCAACCATGGCCTTCGGCGTCTCCTCCATATATATATTCTTAATTTGTCGACAAGGGCGACAGGTAAGCGTCGGAAGATTCCCTTTCCGCGGCTTCAGAATGCTTTTTGAATCCAATTCTGCAGACGCGGAGCCTGCGATACTCTGTGACCATTTTCGCGATCTGGCATGTGGGGGGTGCGAGTCATGCGTGCAGGGGGGCACCGTGGAGCCGCACAGATAAGATCGCCGACTGCCTTGACTGCACGTGTGAGTCGCGGCTAGGGGTGGGGAGGAAGAAGAGGAAAGTCAGGAAAAACTCACCTAGTCCTCGTGAGTTCCGATGGCATCTCCAGATAACTCGAACAGGTGCAGTTGCATTCAGTTATTTCCTTGACACGGCGTCACGGCCTGGTATACATTCCGTTGGTCGTCGAATATTCGGTTTTGATGCCGATTTTCGATCAAGATTCGACGCGTTATGTCACGATTGAAGCCTGAAGATGCTGCGCTGCCTTCACAGTCGAGTTGAGTGAGGAAAGCACTTTCGCTCTTTTCGCAGTCTAAAACACTCCGCAGATTGTTTTCAACGAAAAAGTGGCCACTGCGATGATATATTGCACAATGCTAATGCACTCGTTATGCATTGCGGCGCAATATATTAGTGTGTCAAAATGAGTGTTCATAAGAGGAAGTTCCACTCCGCGTCACGGATGATGCTCATTCGTGACATGAGTGGAGCATCCCGTGATGACCCCTCCGCGGGACCGCTCCGGAAAAATTATCCCTACGCTAAACAGTTGATTGGCGATTGCCCTTGATTGCGTGCGGCTAACGCTTCTTGGGGTGCAGTAAATAAGGCTGATACTTTACTTCAACACTTCATCCCTCATCATTCCCGATTCGTTACACGCGCGTTTTGCCGGCTATTGGCATCCGCGTTGAAACCCCTCCACTTTGAGCTCGCGGTTCGTCTCACACCATCGGAGCTCAAATGGAGCGCTGAAACGCACAGTGTATGTAACAAGGCCTAAGTTATAAAATTTTTATCATTTGAAAAAGATTAACAACATTAGATGAGGGAATCTTGCAGCGACAACGACAACAACTCAACGCAGGCTTGTTTTTAATAATAATATAACATTTACGTTGAGAAAAATGACAAAGTCATGATTTTTAACCTAACTTGCGACTGAAGCTGAGTGAAGCTTACGGGTGTTCAGAAACCCGATAACACGTCCGATCGTCGAGAAAACGATCGTACGTTCATGCTGTACGCCGCGGTTATCACACATTTCACCACTAGACTATGCGTTTAACGGTGGAGATAAATATGCCTTTTTAACCGGATCTGACGGTCGCAGATTGATATTCGACGACCAACGGAATGTATACCTGGACATGGCCCTCGGGGCGTAATCTGACCGTCATATGAGCATGGTGACCAATTCTTTACAGTTGAGTCTCGGGTATAACTATAAGGTGAAACTCTCTGAGAAATTGCCCCTCTTTAAATTTAAAGGGTTCACCGATATAGTAAAATATTTTTATCTGTAGTAGTCAGCAGCACTTAATCCCACTATCTTTTCTCAGACGTGAGAGCTTTGCAATAGCTTTGCTGCTCCCACATAAAATACGCTCGTGGTTTGCGAAGGTTAAGGTTCGGGCGACTTTATGTTGTCAATACCACACCCGCTTTTCGATGCTCCATGATTTATGAGCAATAGTATTCTGTAAGCGAAGTCTCGTCGAGTCAACTGGAGAAATTTGCTTTAGGGTTTCGAAGTATGCCATTTTCCGCTCAGAAGCTTGGGTCCCTCGTGGACCCACTGTTTCTTGTGGTTGCTGCCCTTTTCAATTCACTCGCTCCGATATTGATCCGCAACACTCAAGACGAAGAAAACGAGTACACGTATAATCGCGCTTGCTTTTTTTTCTTTGCAGAGGTAGTGTGCTATACTTCCACAGAGTGATAGCTCGGACTGCGATAGCTTGGACTGCGATAGCTCGGACTCACTCGTATGCCTGTCGACGTTTCGTGTAATACAGATGAGGGTTGTGATTATGCTACTGTTTAACAATTCACGCAACCGAACATCGAACATCCCTATTATATTCAGCAATCGTTCAGGGGCTCGCGATTTAAGGCGCACGATTTGACTTTCGAAGAATCGTGTGGTAGATGGGGAGGAATGTAACTTCTATCGTACTGTTGCGCTCTGTGTACCTTATCTCAAGGTGACCTTCCAACGGACGTTCGGTAACAATGCACGGCGAGGTTTCGACAGGTGATAAAGCTTGCGATTGCAGCGGTCTTTTGCGTATTGCTAAAGATCAACCAAGACCCCGAGGCTGAGAAAATGATAGTTTCCAGTGATCTCTTCAAGCGATATTTGGGTTTGGGTTTCTGTTTCTTCGCTCAAAATAATCTCTCCTTATTTTCCCTGAAGCACTTTAGTACCAGTGGATATATGTTGATGATGAATTCGAGAATCGTTCTAATCGCGGTGCTGTCCATAACAGTACTCGGTAAAAGGTTGAACGGGGTAGAATGGTCCGCAGTGTTGCTGATCACGGTTGGTTCAGTTCAGCATAACGTTTCGCGCGATTCGAATGCGAACTTACGAGTTCCCTTTGAAGGGCTTCTCGTCATGTTATCTTGCGCTGGGGCGGCTGCGATCGGCAACGTTTATACACAATTGGTAATGCAGAAGAGCGACCAGCCAATTATGTTTCAGAACCTTCAACTATACCTTGCCGGTATCCCAGGCTCCCTGCCCGTGGCGTTGCTTTAGATTTTGTGTTTCGCTCTTCTGTGTATTGAATAGAGTCAGTGCTGAGATGTTGGCACGGCAAGAAAATCGACCCATAGATGAGCAACTTCGTGTGCATAGGTGGCCGTATTACGTGTAGATGGAACTTCACCCTTCCTATGCAGGCTCACAAGGATGCTGTCATCCCGATGCAAGCTTGGTTTGCGTTTTTCTTGATTTTGTAGCGCGTTGTGAGAACCTGCAAGCTCCCCTGGGTTGCTGATGTGTATGGTGTTGGTCCAGGTGTGGGCTTCAATGGAATCAACTGGCTTCTTACGGTTCTCGTGTGGAAGACGGAAGACGAATGGCTTGGAAAAATCGATCTCAGCGTAGTTATTGCGATATGTTTTTTTGCTGTTTACGGCCTTTCGATATCCTTCGTCTTGAAAAGATTTGGGGCGCTTACACGAACTTTACTGGGAGCTGTTGCGATCGTGTTGACTGGCATTTGGGACTATTTTATAGGCACGACGATGGATATCATTGACGTGTGCACCTATGCTACGATTATTATTGCGGTCTACCTCTACAGCGAAATGGGTCCAAAGATCAATCCGCCCAAGTCTTAAGAGGGTGAAAATGACCAGACAGCAAACTAATCAGTATAGATTGAGCTGCAGGTTGGCCGGCCTTATTTGCTTCTTCCAAAGATATCTTGACACGAGCTCCGGCTTCACTGTTGTAAGCGTCGCGGCAAGTCCAGGGTATCTTCGGAGACCACCTATCCTGCCTTCAGGCCGTTCTCACATGGCAGGTTAGAATTATATTTAGAACCAGGCGACTCAATAATCTTAGTATTATGTAACAGTTGCACTCTCGCACCATAGATTCGTGACCTCTTTCTTGTTCTGCCTATGTTTTTGGTGGAAAGTCTTAAGTGTGCTAGGAGATAGGATGGCGTTGTTACAATTGTATTTGAGACAATTACATATTCCTTGATGTTGCTAGATGACCTGTTATGCAACCTTTATGAAATTAATGGGCAGGTAGTTAAGGCCTCAAACTCAGTGACGAAGCAAGTTGCCATTGTGGGGTATTTGCAGTTTCGCCTATTGCACATCTTATTTTCCAATCAGCACAGTGTTGCGCAACATGGATGCCAAATATTGCACCGAACCAGTGTTTCCGCAGGATCTGCACTCAGCACACATGGCAAGATCCTGGTACAAACCTGTGATGTTGTTACTCGGTCACCTCCATAGAACACAACCTTTCACGCTTAGTAGTAGGCTTCATTATGCTTTATATAGTATATAGTATTTACCTGAACTATTTATCAATTCCCTCATCGGACTGAAATCACGAGAGCAGAGTCAATGTAGTAGACTCGCTGAGAGGTTGCAAGGTAAAAATATGGCAAAAAGTCAAATGTAGTTGCCAAAAATGTTGTGAAGTTATTGAGTAGGATTCAAAATTTCGTCACGATCCGTCTATACGGCCATGAACAGGATATCGCTGCTTTCCGTGAACGAGGAAAGGAGCGAGCCGGCAGAGGAAGCGACAAGTATGATATAAATCTCACTTGACTGATGTGAATGACGACTACAAATCTCAAATGAGACATTTCGGAATTAGGACCGCCATAATCATAATATCGGTTCCCTAACACGGATATACATATCAAATTGATAATGCGAGAGTATAATATCGGAATCCGTATCGGGTAGAGTACCAGTGGGTGTCGAGTATATACATACATACATATAAATACATAAATTCTAAGGTACAAATCGGAATCCATACTGGATTGATTGATGTGCCCTGCCAAGTTATCAGAATTGGTTGATTGCCGATTACAAATTCTCAAAATCGGTACCCCTCAAATATCAGCTTGCAACACGCCCTGATTGAACGATGAATGCACGCACATGGTATTGTCCTTTATGTGGGTCAGGTTGTCTCGATCATAGCTCTTTATATGTTATCATCGCTGCTCTTTATACATATAGATATTATCATCACTGCTCTCCCCAGCATGTATCCAGAAGAAAACATATCTACAATTATTGCCCCTAGCATCAGGATATTTTTCTTAAGCCGACAAAAAGATTGAAAAGTAGTCAAAAGAAGTGTACAATGTTTTCACTTAACCATGGCGAATCACAACGAGCCAAGATCGCAAATTATAGCTCCATCTCTTCTGAAGCATCAGGGAATGTGTCGTCTGCATCTAGAAAGTCTATTTCTATCAGAGCTGGACTCGCAGGAGTTTTCCCTTTTCTGCTTGAAGTGCCGATCTCTGCAGCAACCCGTCTCTCAGCAGCAAGCGAGGACTCGGGTCGGTCAAATCCTTCCTTCCTGTGGAAAAACAGAGTCAACACCTTCTGATCCATTGATGGGAAAAAATCCCGAGTCTCACCACTTTCGCTTTCAGAAACGGTGATCTGGAAAACAGAACTGCAAGCATGCAGCACAAAACGGAGGCTGTCACAGTGTAGTTCCAACGCACGCCACGATATGGCTACTGATGTGACAGAAAGAAAGAATGGATCGAACGCTACACAAAAAGCGAGACATGAAAACTTTCTTCAGTTAGAAGATATCACAGCCGAGTACCAATACAGCTCAAGCTGCATATGCAGAGACCGATATGCAGAGAAACCCACAGTTCTGGAACCCGAGAGCAGGACCAACCCATCTACCCTCTGGATCGATGAAGGGACGAGCAGCAACCACACAAACGCAAGAGCCCTGAGAAAAACCGGGCGCTAGAAATATAACATACCTTAAGGCATGCCTATTAGCTGCGTCGGCAAGCACCTGCGTTGGCGGCTTCGGTGGCTGCCAGGGGACCAGTGCTCCTGAAATTGGGGTGAAGACTTTGACGGGACCAAGGAGGCACGGGGAGAGTATCAATTGACCAAACCAGTCGATCGCACGTGAGTTTCCCTCCAATCCGCAAAATGCTTAGCGACACTTAGCATTCCTCTTCCTAATAGGCATCTGGCAGAAGGTGTAACAAGCATATGCGCACTTGCGCCCTATAGTAAAACTTGAAGATGGCTTGCACGCGTTCGTTGTGCCCAAGCCCCAAGGGAATTATCCTAGGGCAGCCATGATGCTCGCTGTAAGAGTTTGTGCACAGTACTACCTCATAACGCTGAGAAAAAAGCTCAGCGGAGAAAACAAGTAAGGATATATGCATAGCGTGTACTTCTTGTGCGGCACTCTCGCTGTACCTGTGTCTTGGGTGTGTGGACCGGGAAGCAGATCGGCAGTGGAGATCGAACGAGGTATTCGTATTTTTGCTTCGCTGTCGGACGTGAAAAAGTCTTTCAAGATTTCTGCCTCACCAGCGGTGTTGTCAGTGATACGCTGTGGTCACTGAACACGTTGACCGCAGTGTGTTCCGTGGTGCGCGAATCTCAAGTAGTTACGTACGGAGAGGAACGCCCGAAAGTTCAGTTGTGTAAATTCGAAAAGCTAGGGGAAGCGCAAGACTGGTGGAACGCACCAGAGGGCATTGGTTCTGTAATTAAAGAGTCGGTGAGCAACTTTGCTGTCCTGCGAAACGTCAGTAGGTATATGAACGTAGAATCCACCATAATCGCACCAAAAGCAAGTCGCAGGTTGTTTTCTTCGTTCTACAAGCCAACTTAGACGCGGTTTGACAACGCTGAAATCTCACCTTTCAACATCTTGGCTGGGGCGTGCCGGAGATTGGAAGACGACGAGCTGACTTCCACGCGGATCCGGAAACACTGGTAGGGCGTAGTCGGTCACTGATGGAGCTCGGTGGGTCTGTGCGACAAGAAACGCGAACTGGTGACTTTGCGAACGTTCGAAAACCTTCAGGCGTAAGCCGCTATGACCAGACGCAAAAGTTCTTACTCGCTCCGTCCTCGACATAAGGCAGCTAAATATATGCCGCCCACCTAGGGAGTTCAGGTAGCTCAGACAGTGAACACGGTAGCACAAGAGGAGCAACTCCACTTCACGAAACAGAAGGTGTTGTCGCTCGCCAGGAAGGGCGACGTACCGTCGTTGGCTCCAAGATGATAGAATTGTCGGGAGAGGTATTGTGAATACCGAACGCTTGGAAGTTGTGTGTCATCTGCCGCAAAAGGGGGATGGTAAAAAAAAGAGATGGGCACTGAAAAGCTATAGCTGAGTTATAAAGCACAAACCTGATCAGTCCTACAACGTTTCGGGCTTCTTGAACAGTCGTCTAGGGCGTCTTCCATAGCGCCGAACTCCATGCATCCATCCACTTTACGTTTGGTATTGATACGCAGATTTAGTCCCATGCTGAGGACGTAGATAAGCAGTTCTCGAAGATGAATAAACCAAGCTGTCGAGGTGAATTGTGAAGATAATATGTTCTCCGCTCACTTAAGTTTTTTCTTTGCAGCTAGTCTCACGCTTTTCCCACTTTTGTGAATCGTGGGTGTTCGCACGTTCGGGAGAAGCGTTTCAAGGAAGCCTGGCACACCACAACCATTTCTACATATGCGAATACCGCACACGTTCGACGTTTGAGCAGGTAGCTTCTTCCAACTTGAAATTAGCACGGATCTAGCGTTGCCCGAAGAAAACAAAGCACAGGAAATATCGACACTGGTCCTCTGATATTGTCTAACGGATGCCCTGATATTCAGGTCAACGAACAGGCATAGGGGAAACCACTTGCTTATATTCGCTCTTTAAACAACAC
>LGRX02030568.1:0-48564 GCA_001247695.2 Cymbomonas tetramitiformis
GGGCGACTCATCCGCGGATGATTCGCCTTCAGCGCGCCGACTCCAGCGGGCGACTCATCCGCGGATGAGTCGCCCTTCAGCTTGGCGACTTTAGAAAAAAACTAATTTGCATGCATTTCGGTTGCAGGACTTACTGTTACCCTCTTCGTTGAATGACGTGTTCAATTTCTCATGTCGCTGTAAGAGGTTATGTTCGTCGAATATTTCTAAACAAGACGTTAAGGATCTTCGCTCTGAATTCTGGACCTTGAACGTGGCATCTCCTAAAGAGAAAAGTCTTCATGGAATGCAGAGACAATGGATCATATCTACCCTTAAAAAGTCGTCCGACTTTTCAGATCAAGATGCACCAGTTCTCAAATTTGCCATTGGCTCTCAGCGTGTGTGTCGCAAGTTTTATGAGAAATGTTTGCCGATATCTCATGGACGGTTGACGAAGCTAATAAAGGATTTATTTGCCGGAAGAAAACATAACAGGTAAACCAATTTACAGTTTTCCTGTAGGCTCCCATTCTTTGCATCAGATTCATGATAATAATATACATTTTTTCCCTTTTCAGGCTGCACGGAAACAGCAAACAAGTGCAAGTACAGGGCTTATCATATATTCCAAAAAACTCTCTAAAGGTTTCAGCAGCGAAAACCTTTCTGCAGAAGATTGCCAAAGAGCAAGGTCAACATCAACCGGACAAGAAAGAAACACATCTGCCTCAAGGAATGACAAAGGTTGACGTCTACGAAAAGTTTATCGAAGAGCTTCCAGCCTTTGGTTCTGAGAGATTCAAGGTCAGTGAGCCATATTGGTATACGATCTGGAGAAAACACTTCAAGTGGCTTAAGTGTCCGAAGATTTGGAAGTTCTCGGAGTGCAAGATCTGCTCGACCGCAAAGCTTCACAAGCAAGTCGCCCCGGCCGAAATGAGAGGTATGTTAGAAAGAAAACCCACTCTTGTTCATGAGATGTATGTTCAGAAAGAAAACACTGCTTGTTCATACACGTGACCACTTACCTGAATGTGTTTGCGTTGCAGTACGAATCGAAAATCTTTTGCAAGCTCATCGACTCGATGCAAGGGCTGAACGGGAGAAGTACTACAAACACATTCAGAAATCCAGCGCAGCAAAAGGCAACGCGAAGTGGTGGAAATATACTACCATGATCATCGATGGCATGACACAACGTACCACACAATTGCCTCACTTTCGTCGAATGCCCTCTTGGGTCAAAGACAATAAGGCATTGATAGATACCCACTGCATGGGGATACTCATCGAAGGCATCGGTCGTTTTATGGAATTCAATTTCAGTCATAACTACTCTGACAACTCGAACTATCTTGCGAACGTCATACGGCGGGCAGTAGCACGAGTTCATGAGCATCGACGATCGGGTGGGCATCCGTTACCGGAAGTATTGTATCTACAATTGGACAATGTAAGCAGCAATAAGAGCCACTTCTTAATTGCTTATTGTGCCATGCTGGTCAAACGTGGGGTATTCCGCAAGGTGAAGATCAACTATCTGATCGTGGGACATACACACGAAAATATCGATCAGATGTTTTCAAGGTTTTCTGTGGCTTTGAGGAGGCTGAACGTTTGGGACATCGAGCATTTGATGGAGGTGGCTAGGAACTGCTTTAAGGATGGAGTAGTTCCGGAATGTCAACTGATCGATGAGGTGCACGATATCAAGGACTGGATGCATGGATGCTATAACGAAGTGCGCGATGTCAGCTTCCAACATGCTTTCAAGATTTTTTCTGGCCCCACAGGCGACGTGTTAGTGCAGGCGAAACGTTATTCATTCGATCCAGTCTGGCTTCCAAAGGAAGGTGGGGTGAAGGTATTTAAGAGCAGCCTGCCCGAGGGCTCACCATGCTTTGTCGAGCCTAAATCCATTAACGAATTGAGCGCACGGAAACAAGCGAAGCAGCTTGCGACTTCCAGGAAGTCTACGAGCAATCCATTGAAAGAGATCGAGGATCTTGTCGTTCAATGCAAGAGGAATCTTTGCTTATGCATTCGAGGTAAGCACTGCACTGCTAGCGATTACGATTTGATTTGTCATATTTCAAATGTATGTGGCCTTCTTAGTTTCTCGGGTTATGTTCTGCAGATGTCGCAACCACCGAGGAGGCGGAGCGGCTTCAATTTCTAGCCAATCGCGCAAATACTTTTCTTGAAGGGTATGTTCAAATGCAACGTGACATTGCGGCAGGAACGTTCGAACTGAAAGAGAAGACATTGTGGGTGCTGCACGAGGCTCCCTTTGAGGTTACTGGACCCATGATGCCTGTTCCTTCGGGTGCTTTGAGCGCGAACGGGCGAGATGCGGAAGTACTGATTGTCGATGAGCCAATGGCTGATACGAATGATATTGAACGTGGATACACGGATGCACAACTGGCTGATTACGTGCAGGGCCTTCGGGACTCCGTAGCGGTTCACGTGCGCCCAGTACCTCGTCCTATCTACATCGGGGCACAAAAAATACCATTAGAAGACGAGCTCGAGATCATCTTGCGCAATACATTCTGGGAGAAACTGACGACCCGGACTACGATGTGAGCTACAGCAAGATGAAGAAAGGTAGCATGGCTGTGTTGATTGCTCCCGAATCCGAGAAGACTGCCCGGACGGAATACCCGTTTCGTATCGCTCTGGGAAGGAGCCGAGGATGGTCGAGATATCTGTACCTTTGTGAGGTACAAGAGCAGCTGCTAAATGAGAAAGGTGAGAAATGTTTGTTGATGTGATTGCGCGCGCAACCTGCTTTTAACATCACAACGTTTTATGTCAATCTAATATCTCTTTTATCTTCTTTCTGGTGCAGGAGAAAAATGTTTGCGGTGGTTGACTTGTGGTACATTTAAGCTCACGAGCGCCTCCCAAAAGGAGGCCCAGAATGCAGACTCCCGGCTTTCGAAGGAGAAGGCATCGAAACCTGAAAGTTTCCGGCTGCATCAACGTACCAAGCAGGTGGCGCCGTATACACCAAGCGAAGTATTAGTAGCATGGGACTGGGACACGGAAGAGGAGCGCCGAAAGATCAATGCAAGCACACAGCGATGGATCCCGGGTGAGCAATATGACTTGTTGGTCAAACGAGTCATCGCCAGCGACATGTCAAAGAGCTTTGAGCCGCCCGAGCATAGAACACCCAAACTCTTACTGCGCGACGCAATCATGCCATTAGAGGATAAAGAGGATAAAGAGGATAAAGAGGATAAAGAGAACGCGGAGGCTGAAGAGGGTGAGAGTTCGGACGAGGAAGCCTCTTTGTCGTCCTTGTCCGATGATGACGACCAGATGTGTGAATAACTCGATCAGTCCGATGAACTTGTATATAGAAGTTGTAAAACAATAGTATATATTGTGAATATCTAATGTTGAACTATCGTGGTATTACCACGTTTGATTTCCTTGCACTCATTTTACCTAGTTCTTTTTCCTTGCACTCAGATTGTTCGGACGCCCAAGGAATCCTTGGGAACGCGTATCACATGGATGGAACAAACACCACATGTCTGCATGGTCATATAAAACTTGCTTTCACGGCATCCCTGTTCATTTTTTGCTTACGCTCACCATCCACCCACCTCCTACCAACATTCCAAGAACATGGACGCTCAGCGAATCAACCTGACGGTCGATCCGAAACATGTTTTGTTTTTTATTGTTCTGCCCTTCATCCGTGCGAGGTACGATAGGAGAAGGCAAGCGCAAAGGGATTCAGTTGCTAGAATGAGAAACGGCGAATGCCCAGAGTGTATGAGGAAGTATAACAGGCCTATTTGGGAGGACAAGAATCGATGGAACGATTTATGGCATAAACATTTTCATGAGAGGCACGACCCCGTGTGGCGTCGAGCCTTGGAGTTAGAACCAATCCGTCCCCGTTTTCGTCTGACACGCCTTGGCCGCCATCTGTTAAAACTGCAGAGTCACCCGAATTTTCACCCCGACAATCTCGATTGATGACCAGGTATATGTTTCTTTGTTTCTTTGTTTCTTTCTTTCTTGAGCAGGATTGCCTTGCTATCATGCTGGCCACAATTCTTATTCTTATTGCTATCATGCTGGCCACAATTCTTATCCACCTGTGAATTCTGTGTGCCCGCAGATGATGACACCAAGCTCCTCGCACACACATCGCGGTGCATTGGCTACTTTGAAGAGGCACACGTAGAATAATAACAATAAGAATAACACATAGACTTCGATATGCAACGAGGTTGTGTCATTGTGAGATGACCTTTTGACAATAGTAGGGTGAGATTTGTACTTTTTATGTAACATGTCTTACGTTGGTTTGTAAAATGTCACGCATTATAAAGCCTGCCTATATCTTCATCAGCATTCATTTCTCGCTTTCGCTCACGATAGACCCCACCTCCTACCAGTGAGCGACACACCCAGATGCCAGACTACTACATTGTCCTTTTCCGTTTTGTGCTTCCCGCCATCCGGGAAAGACGCCGTTCCCGCGAGGAATGCTTTTTGCACGCATGGGTAGAAGAACGATTTCTGTGGGCCCTTGAAACACGAGTACGCATTACATGCCCCGATATCCCTGGCACGTTTACCTCAGAAATCATTGTGTTTCCTGTGACACTTGCGCGGTTTTTTTTTCATCCTCGGAGAATTGCGAACGACGACGTCGGCGGCTTAAGAGTCAATGAGGCGTCCTACTTTAATCGGACTAGTTGGATTTCCGGTATGAATTTGTATCGCAGTTTTAACGAACTCCACCGACGATGGTTATATGATCACCATTGGGCCTGGTGCAACGGTTGGTTTCGCAACTTCCTTGACTATGACGCTGATGGTAACGAATTCGTCTATGCTCGTGTATACGACCGGCCCTGTTGCGATGATTGCGGAAGGTCAGATTCCCTTGTTATGCGAGTGACTTACCCACATCGACACATATGTGTCGACCGCGCGAGTTGCGAGTTCTGGCAGGATACCGATGATACCGAAATCCCAGAGTTGCTGTCCTCCGACTCCGACTAAGGTATAAAAGCTCAATACCTCTTACTCAGCCTTCATTTCTTGCTTTCGCTCACCATACATCGTGCCACCCCTGCCACCTCCTACCATTCTGAGAGCCACCCGCCTGATGACAGCCCACGGCCACTATCTCCTTTTCGAATGCGTTCTTCCCGTCATCCGGGAAAGACGCCGTTCACGCGAGGAATCCTTTTTGCACGCGTGGGTGGAAGAGCGATTTCTGTGGGCTCTTGAATCACGTGAACGTTCGCCGCGCTATTTTGCGTACCCCTTTACCACAAATCAAGTCAGAAGACGGGCAGTGTTCCCTGTAACGCTTGCGATATACTTTGGTGGACCTGACGTGTGGTCAGTGGAAATGCAGGATGACGATGTATATGCTCGACAGTCTCGCTATAGGCACTTACATGTCTTTCGCGGCGAGGCGTCCTATTTTCGCAACTGGTCTCGTTGGATTTGCGGTATGCACTATCGCGATTTAACCGAACTCCGGCGTAGGTGGTTGGTCGATCACCATTGGGCCTGGTACAACGGCTGGTTTCGCAATCAAGTTACCTATGATGGAGATGGCAATCTATTTTATGCTCGCTTATACACCTGGGCTTGTTGCCATGATTGCGGTTCTCGAAGGACAGTTCTTGAACGTTGCAATGATGACCGAGAAACTGATATGCCACACCGCTACATCTGTGTCGATCGGGAGGCTTGCGATAGTGTGATTGAGCTTGAAATAGCTGACGAGGACACAGATTCGGAATGGGGCCATCATTTGGACGACTCAACCGATTCGGATCCGTCGGCGGGATCCCTGCACGATTAGCCACGATTAGTCATAATGCACAATTGAATAGAATACACATGGAATGTAACCACTGTGTAATACAACCACTGTGTAATACAACCACTGTGTAATACAACCACTGTGTAATAATGTAACATACAATGATTATTAAAAATGTGAAGATCGGGGTTCTTATACCATTGCTTGTACCATACACGTGACTTATGATATTTTTGTTGCCCGCATCGAGAAGAATTGTTTTCTAGAATAGATGGGTGGTGGCTAAAGCCACCGATTGAGATTCGACCATCAATTCAAATCAAGACGAGTCATCCGCCGACAGTCGACAAGGTCAGTGCAGATGTACCCGTCGCCAATACGGGTAAGATCCATATCAATGCGTCGGCATCGACTGCAGGCAGGCCTCATAGACAACTCGTACCGCGACGGGTAGATCCATTGAGGATCTGCATGCTCGTTGTAAAAGCCGTTGTACCAGGCCCAATGATATTCACGAAGCCACCGTTTTGCGAAGTCGTCGAAATCGATGTAGTCTAGCCGGAATCTGAAGTTGTTTGACATGCCAGGTCCTTGCCAATGGAACCCTTCATCATCGTAATATGGGGCTTCAAAATTGGAGGTAGGGAATATCTGCAAGAAATTTCCCCAATCACGAACATCCCCCCAATCGACTTCGAGCAGATCACGTAATTCATAGAAATAGTGAGCCAAAGTTACAGGCATCCAAACATCACCAAACATGCCCGAAAACGTCAAAACTTGTTCTTCCAACGCCCACAAGAAACGTTCTTCGACCCATGCCTGCACAAAGTATTCCTCACGCAGTTGACGCATTTCCCGAATGTAAGGAAGAACAATCCCAAACAGGACGTAATGGGTATCCGCCATTCTTGATAATGCAAAGATGAAGCGGTGTGTCTTCCAGGAAGAAATGGAAAATGATCCTCCTAAAGGCCTCAAGCGATTTAAAGATTGCCAAGGAGGGCTTGGGCCTCTCAAGGTGAATGCCGCAAACCAATAGGATGAAACCAACAATCACAAGATTGGCCAAGATAAGATTGGCCAAGATAAGATTGGCGGACAAATGTTGGCCCAAGATTGGCGCGGATTGCGAGTTCTGGCAGGATACCGAAGTCCCACAGTTGCTGTCCGACTCCGACTCCGACTAAGGTATAAAAGCTCAATTCATCTTACTTAGCCTTCATTTGCTGCTTACGCTCACCATCGTGCCACCCCTGCCACCTCCTACCAGAGAGTGAGCGACGCGCCTCTACAAACTCGTGATGCCTTCAGTGTTAAGGTTTGGTGTGCATCGGAATCGTGCCAGTATCGATGTAGATGCCATTAATCGCCATGAGATGGAGCACCGACCATGCCCCGAATGCAATTTGCACCAGTGGACTTTGAGAACGATGGCAAACCGCCCTTTCCGCCGCCCGCCGATGCCTCACAGGCATGATCTGATATGGGCTATGTGGCGCTTTACCCGACGAACTCGGTTTTATCTGTTTTTTGAATTGGTAGAGCCGGAACGCTATCCCGATCGCGCTGAATATGCATGGGGTGAAGCGTGGATGACTCCGCGATTAATGGTTATTCCAGTCGACGTTGTACGCCTATTGGTCTGTTGGTACCAGAATGACGAAACGACACCTTTCGACGAGTACTGTATCAGTTGCGATTGCCTTAGTTGATCAGGTATACAAGCTCAATACCTCTTACTTAGCCTTCATTTGCTGCTTACGCTCACCATCGTGCCACCCCAGCTTGACACTAACAACTAACAACTGACCACGCTCAGGCAAACTCGTCATGAAATGCGATTATTGTGACCTTCCTGCAAACGTTCGCATATGGTTTAATGCTGGTTCGCATCTTGTTGCGATAAATGAGCATACCGAACATTTCGCGTGTATGCGTTGTTCTTACGAAATATTCATGTGCGAGGAAGCAATGGACGACGAAGACGGAGTATACTGGGAGCTGATAGATTAGTAGACCATTACTTTCCGGCGTCTGAAAGGCGTGGAATGAACTAATTCGAGATCGCTTGCCTGGTAGCAACTTACGTACTTTGCAATGTAATAGTAACGCTATGATATGTTGTACGACCAGCTGACTTATGGCTTTTGCGACATATATATATTGTAACACTACTAACACTAGCAAACATTCTACTTGTAATTAAACGAATATACACCGTTCATGCAACAATACCCGTGTGATGATAGTTGTATAGCCGCGTTTTTTGACGCGGGGCTTGTGTTTATGAACACACCCAATCCAAAAAAGATATCTCTCTCCGTTGATTGCTCGATGATCACTCGAACCACAATGGCAAACCGCATAATGAAGGCATACCGTACCGCATAAACGCATATCGTAACCTACGTGGCTGCCACGTGTCTGTATTACACTGCGCGTTATGATGACGTGGCAGGTCACCCGTCGTCTATAAACCGAGAATAGTAACAGAAAAACACCGTCTAAAAACATGCATAGTGGTTCACGTATCCCCAATAGTCTGTTTCGCGCAACCGCAGGTGCTCGCCCAACCACAGCAGCTCGCCCAACCAGCACAGCAGCTTTTCACCCTGACCGCGGATCAATTGCAGGACCTTGCTCGTGGGGCTTCACGCTCACGTGTTTCCTTGGAAGAGCTGTTCGACAGGCGCTAGCTTAGAAATCGTTTGCCTAACTAAAAGTGCTATTTGAGCTGTCCCGAGAGCCGCATCTTGGTGCTTCGTGCTACAGTAAGCTGCAATTTTTGCATAACTCTAATAACCTGACACTACGGTAATTATGTCACTTGCAAGTATTCATACATTAGATTGTGTATGAACATTGGAATATAAGCATGGAAATGCACTTGCATATTGAATTGCTCTTTATTTTCAAAACATCGGCCGTGTGCATGACACGGCAACCATCCTGATATTTGCAGTGAACAAATTGGTCCCGCGCGGCTCCTGCAAAACCCAAAATATCAAAATATTGCATTATTTTGTTTCTACGAACCTTCTCCGATGTTCTCCAAAAATATTAAATCATACAATATAATTTCCCGCTTGTTATTGGCCTTGTAGCGACACATTCATATGCCGCGCATGCATGCCAAGTGCAAAATTCGATTTCCTGCCGTTTGCAGTGACCAAAATGGCCCCGCACGACTACTCCAAAACCCTAAACGTCAAAATTCATATTTTTGAGTTTGTCCAAACCTTCTCCAAACTTCTCCAAAAATATCAAACCGTGTAATATCATCATTTCCCGAAATTGTGCACTTTATAGCGGACCCCGCACACGCCGAACCCCCTCTCACAACTAATATTTCACCCACACCACCCCGCCAGCAACCCTAAAACCCTAGAATATTGGACATGCAACCTTTTACTGCCTTCTACTATCATGTTGCACCTTCCCAAACCTTGTAATGGCCTTTTATAAACTTATTAATGTGTCGCGCAAGCATTCCATGTGCACAACTTGATTCCCTGGTATTTGCAGTAAACGAAATGGCCCCGCACGGCTACTCCAAAACCCGAAATGTCAAAATTTTACATTTTTGAGTTTGTCCAAACCTTCTCCAAACTTCTCCAACCTTCTAACACTTCTAAATGTCATTTTTTCGAAAATTCGTCAAATTATGCATAACCGTACCACCCACACGTGCCACATGCCAGTTCCCCTACTGGAGTTCTCTTGTGCACAAATTGCAACCGCTTAACCGCTTCCCCATCGTCGGTAACGTGACCGGTTGCTAGGTTTTCATAACACTTCCATTCCACAAGCCGTTGAGACGTGAGTTCCGTTGCACACAATTGCAAATTAGCAAGACCCCCGCAATCCGGACACTCCCCCTTCAGGCATTCAATCCTATGCGAGTCTCCCGGTCGAGGACAAAGCAAACTCTCGGCGAACTGGCTGGTTGACGTTCCCACCTTAACAATGTCGCAAACCTCTTCGGTCCCCTCTATGACCTTCCTTGTAGAGTCGGTGCTCCAAGGAATGCGCGGACAGCACTCCTCCTTGCATGCACAGCCAGAATGCAAGGTCTCCCTTGTCCGATTGAAGCCCTCAAGCACCATCCGAAAGTCTTCGTGGTACCTGCACGTGCATGTTATGTTGTCCTGCCTGCGAAGACGTACCACATTCTTGGGCTTGAGACCCTCGAATGTTCGCTGCTTCATTTTAATTTCCGGGTGTCTTGCTTGGAACCGCATAAACAGAGAAACTTGTGAAGATTCCAACCATTGCTTGGAGACGAATTGATTAGGCTGCAGAAGCTTTCCAGCAGAGTCGCGCGCAAGGACGACGTCCTTTTTGCAAGGACTGACCCTCGTGTTTGAGAGCCAGTACTCGCGAACCAGATTCTGCACCTGTTCCTTGCTTTCAGAAGTGTTCCGCGTCCCACGCATTAGATCGGGTACCGAGTTCTCATCAGGTTGAAGGCCCACCGTACAACCATTACTTAAGGCCTCGCGCCCTCGTAAAGCACGCTCCACAACACGCCGGTGTACTCCTAGCAGCTCCGCAGAGGAAGTCACAGAAAATCCGTGCGTGCGAAAATTCTCCCCGCAGATCATTGCAGCAGTGGCCATGCGCATATTCACGTGAAGCTTGGAGGCGCTACGCGCTAACCAGGTGAATCCCTCCTTTACATTTTCTATCAATAGCATACCAAACCCGGCATTTGTGCCGCACAGTTCTTGAACAACATCGCGCTGAACATCCGGGGACTGCTTGGACACGAACTCGCTCAAAGTAGGTGAAATCTTTTCGGGGTGCTGACGCGAGAAGAGATTGTCAAGAGGGCCCAACCAGTGCTGCCTATTTCCTCTATGTAAGCGATCCAAGCTTCCTTTGCCAGCAGCAGCTCTACCAGTTTGCGCTTTTTCCTGATCAGCCGTTCCGCCCTCGCGTGTGCTAGTGCTCGTCCATATCTTCGTGACATGCGTAAGCATGCCCTCCAGCTCTGCGACTTCAGCGTTGCATTCTGGTGGAAGCGGCCATTTATCCTGAGGAATACATTCCGCTAAGGTTCCTATCGCAATAAGGTATGGCAAAATTTCCTCAAGCGCCTTACGCGGTGCCATGTTGCTTACTTTCAGAATATTTGAACTTCCCTAAGTTAGCTAGGGTGTGAATAACATAGCAATTATGAGCATGCCCACAGGCGACACCGGATGGTCCAACAGTTGAGCGCGTGCATTGATCATCCAACATTTAGATTAATCGACGCACGCGCACAGATGTGCATGTGCGTGTGTGGCACGATTCATCGGAGATTATAGTGAGGCAATTGTTTCGGGTGCGTCGATCTTCCGCCACCCGATCTAATCGACGCATGCGCAAAGCGTACGAACTTCATAAGTCCTCAACCGACAACAATACCCGAATCATTTGTGCGCGTGCGTCGATGATCTATTATTCTGATTAATCGACGAATGCGCACAAATGTGCATGAGCGTACGTGGCCTTATTCGTTTGGGATTCCAGTGCAAGAATTTGTTTGGGTGCGTCGATCTTTTATCACCCGATCAGATCGACGCATGCGCACATTTTATGAAAGTCCGATATCAGACATAAACACCTATTGTTTTTGGAAGTGCGTCGATCTTATGGGATCCGATATAATCGACGAACGCGCACAGTTGTTCAGGAGCGAATGGATTTTCACCCCGATCGACACACAAGAGCCCATGATCCTCACACAAAGCAGTTTAGCGGGTCCGTCGACTTCACGATGTCGATGGACCCGCTAAATGTTAACTGCTTTATGCTAAACTTATAGGCACGACATACATGTCCAAGGCTCGCAGATCTCTCTTTGAAAGTGACATGTCGAGCACTCGAAAAGAAAGTATCGCGCACCACGGGCTGAAAGCAATGGCCAAGCAAGGAAAGGCCGGACCTTGTAGCGCCTGTAAGAATCCCTGGTTAGCCACCTTGAGGTGCAAACTGTGTAGCAATTTTTATCACCACAGTTGTAACGCGCACCCGCCCTCGCTGTATCCGAACGAGTGCAAGAATTGTGGAAAGCCCGCTCGCGACAACTGCCTATTTTGCGGGTTGTATTCCACGCAAACTTGCTTCCAATGCAAGCGCGGTTTCCACATGCGTTGCGCACAAAAGCAGCCAAATAATCGAGCAGGCGCTGGCTCTTGTGGCAGAGGGAATTGCCTTGGAAAGGCTGCGTTGATCTTAGCCAAACCGAAATCTCAGCAACCTGCACGCGCGCCGGAGTTTTCGCAAAGTCAACTGCCTCCCGGAAGTAAGCGATCTTACGCTCCCCTTGTGTTTCACAGTTTTACGGATAAAGTTGAGTTAACCAGGTTTCTCGGGAGCAGGGAAGAAGAAGGCAGGCGCTTCTCCCGCCAGGAAGGGAGCGCGTGTGCCTATCGAGGCCATAATTTGCCGTTTCTGCGAACGGCCTACTCCAGAAGGAGGCCACAGATGCCTGACGTGTGGCAAGAAATATCACAATTTCTGCCTGCTGCGTTTACTTCGCTTGCGTCTTCCCACGATTGTGTTCTTCCCCTAGTTTTGAAATATCAATCATCCCGTGTTCTTTTACTGCAGTTGGAATGGAGAGGCCTGGAGGAGGTGTGCTGCTGTGGCGACCCAACGTGCATGGCTGCGCAAAAGATTGAGGTGCGCGTCTTACTATCTGTATAGTATTCCCGTAGTTTTTTTGGGTTCCTGTGATTGTGTTTGTGATTAATTTGTGCGCATCTTATAACAGGCACCTTCTACCTACACACCCCACAAGAACCCGACGGGGGTGGGCTCTTCAGGGACATCCCGAACCGTGACACAGGCTGGCCCATCTGGCGAGACCGAGGCTCCGACGCCAGCTTTGGAGTCCGATACACAACCCCCGGCTTCAGCGGTTACCCCGTCTGAGATCGCGCCCCTTCCCGTCGCGGTCGACTCGCCGCACGTGGATCCAATCCCCGAAGTCTCCGCACCCCTCGCCGCCACCCCCCCTTCTGAAACCGCCCCCCCTGCCGTCGCAGAGTCGCTCTCACCTGCGAATCTGACAACTTCCGAGGTACCCGCTCCCCACGCCGACAACCTTACCGAATCGGCAACTCCTGCCGTCGAGGTTGGACCCATACCATGGTTCAAAACCATGCTTGGAACGTGAATCAACACCCGAAAACCCCACGCCCGTCGCCGCCAGCCCCTCCGAAATCCAGCCCCCTCCCGTCGCGGACCCGTCCCTACCTGTGGATCCAACACCCGAAGTCTCCGTACCCCACACCGCCACTCAATCCGACACCGTTTCCCCCCCTGCCGCCGCCCAACTGCCTCCCGCCTCCTCGGATACCGCAGCCCCTACCGCCGCGATCTTGCCAACCTCGGATCCAACTCCCGAAGCCCCTGCCCCCCTTGTGGTTGCAGGCACCACCGATCCCCCCTATGTTTGGAAACGGTTGGCGGACAACCCACCCGCGAATAAACAGGCATTCACAGCTTTTGCAAGCATTCACCGGTTACGTGTGGAGAAGTTCAAAGATCTCTGCATCGTCACCGGTAGCGACGAGTCCTATTCCGTGAAGACCGGGTGGCAATTCGGGTGCATGGTCAGCCACAAGGACATCCCGAGGTCGCGGTTTCTGGCCGGAACCTTGGTGGCGGCTCAAATGAAGAGGGGGTGGTTTGTTCTCTGCTGGGGACCGGTCGATGCAAGTGAGACGGAACAACGGTGCAGCCTGTTACGGCTGAATCGACTTCAACCCATCAAAGAGAAACACACTCCATGTCCCCCAGGGAACTCCGATGAATTGTTCATGAAGGAATGTTGGCGTCTCCAGCAGCTGTACAACTTCTCCCCCACGGAAGAAGGCCAACGACCGGTAAATAATTTACTCAACCCAACCCAATTTGTTTTCTCCATTGCACACACGAACTACATGAAATTTCGGAAAGGTGACTGTGTTTTTTTGGCAGGTACGACCATACAATGCCGAGGAGCAAACGGATCAAAACCGGAACCGGTCCGAATTCACGTTGGAGCCCGGAGGCGCCCCCTCCGAGAGGGTGGTTTCAAAGAAGAGGAAGGATCCCCCTTCAGGCAAAACAAGTTCACGCCGGACGCGCGCGCGCCCCCCCCTCGTTGCACGGAATCGCGTTCGGTGCAGGAGATCGACCGGGGCGACGAGCATACTTCTCCCGCAGCGGTGGTGGTTCCCCGTCGGCCACGAGATCGCGCCCCCTGGGGTGTTCCACGCACACTCCAGCTCGACGACCCTGTCCCTGCCAGGGATTTTCTGGGTGAGGCGCTCCAAACGGAGCTGGAGCCTCCAAGTCTTCTTCGTGCACGCACACCGCGCGGTGCTCCTAGGCCGTGGACGTCGGAAACACAACCCGCTACTCCCGACAATCCCACTCCCGAGTCTGCCCCTGAGTCGGTGGTGCAAGATTCCACACCCCAGCAACATGGCTTCGCAATTCCCACCAACAACCCGAACCTGACACCGAACTCCGCTGCTCAACAACCTCCACGGGCTCCGAGTCCCTTGGCAACACTTCCCCTTGCGTCCGATGATGGGGTCTCCCAAGTCGTTGCGCAACTCCAACAGAGCCAGCAGGAATTGCTTGAGCGGCAAGCTGCCGCGCACCAGGAGGAGATGCGCCAACAGCAAGCCTGGTTTCAACAGCAGCTGGTGACTCTCCAATCTCAAACGGTCCATGCGCCGGGCCCGGTGCAAGAGCCGTCCGTGACATCGCACCAAGTGCTTCCCCTTGGTGGTGGGGTTCCCAACATTGTGCCTCCAGCCACTATTGCTGGTGGCTCGGTGAACTCTGGCCCCGCGTTGTCTTCTTATCCCCTTACCAACCCGGGGTTTTCCGGGGCTCCCACGCCCTCCGTGACCACGCAATACCCCTACCCCGCAGGCTCCCAAAGCTACCAGAGGATGCTTATGCCACCTCCCGCGTACCCTACGCAGCTACCCGTCCGGTCTCCCTACCCAACTGGGGGGGACTACGTATCCCCGAGGGAGATTGCTATGCAAAATGAGCTCCTCCGCCAGAACGAAACCGCCTACCGTGAGCGGATGCAAGCAATTGAGGACCGTGAACTCGAACTCGCGCGTGCCCGCGCCACTGAACGTTTCAAGCAAGAGCAAAGGCGCTGGGGAGGCTTCTAGGCAGTAGTTCTGCTATCCATTACAGGCAGAGAGTCTGACCGAAACCTGCAACCTGTATCGCAATGTGCGCATGAGTCCGTAGAGCTCTTTCGTATGAAGTAATATTACATCTTAAGTATTTGTTGTGCTTGCCTTACTAGAGCTCATCTCCTGGTAGCTAGATTTCCATCTCGGGAGAACTTGGAATTGCACATATTGCATTTTGTGTTGCATACCCTACGGCGTGTATGACATAAGCTTTATTATAACCTTGTGAATACGTACAAATATGTTAGAATTGTATTCTCCATTTCGGGACCCATTTCCCGAAACAAGAATGTGCAATTAGCGCATGATTCTAGCATCACCGAGCGCTAAAACCTAAATCATCGTTCACATATCAATTTGGATAAGAGCATATCATCACATACCAACTTTTTAAAACTTCTATACAACTTATATTGTAAAATACAAAAATTATGCAAAATCTACCAACTAATTTTGCTTACCATCTGAAAGGGCCGCTCCGTGGGTGCAGCCGGCGCTCAAGCTCCTAGAAGAGGCCTTCACCCACCCGCTGCGGTCGTGGAACAAGTACTTCGCGCTCGGGTGGCAGAAAGGCCAGAGCATGTTGACAGGGATGAAGAGCACACGCGAACACTCGACGGCGGTGTGCGGCAATTGGGGACGCGCGCTGGAATTCTTGCTCCCACTTTATCCGACTGGCCAACCATGTCTCAGATCGCACCTTTCTCCACTGGCCATGGAAGGACATCCTCTCGTGTCTCACCCTGGCGTGGAACACCCTGGCCAAGCACTGAGCTCACTCCACGGTGCCCCGATTCTCCCGCCGTTTCCACAACAAGCAGCGCTATGACGGAGGCGTTCGAGAACTACACGCAGGAAGCCCGTGCGCGTTTTTCATGGGGGTTGCCCGGATACAGCGGGAGGGCGGCCCTTCTGAACGCACATCGCTGTGGCCGTGGGCTGCCAGCACAGGCAGTCCGCATCAGGCCAGGTGCCCTGTGGGGGTCGTTGACACTCGCGGGTAGTGCAGTGATTTGGCAGTGCTTGGGGCATGCTTCCATACCCATTGTTGCCATCTGGGCGATGCTAGAGGCGTTGCGCTGGCATCTGAGTCGGTGCCCTTTCAATATTTGGTGGTGGCGCTGTGTCACTTTTTGCTGGGGGACACTTCAGACGTGGTGGACAATTGCTCGACGTTATCCTCGCCGTGAGTGCTATGACATCTGGGTATTTTGGGCTACCTCTCGCAATCGTTTGGTACGCTGGAGTCCTCTTCGTGCACGCCACTGGTGTTTACGCCGGCTTGCGCCACGCTGGTGCGAGTGCTTGGGTGGTGGTGCCCCTTAGAGGGCTAATTATTTCCTTGGCGTGGTGGTCACGCAGTGCTGAGGCCATGTTCCTCGTGGGCCTCGCCTGGCTTTGGACCTGCGCGTGTCTGCATAGTGACAACGTTGCGCATCGAGTTTCTCACGCCGCTGACCTCGCCGTGGACGCGCATGTCAGCCAATCTTCGCACGGGTGGACTGTCCCGTCCTTGCGTTGTTTGCAAGTCCTCTTGCTGGGGCGCGTGTCCCTACCCGCGTTGCCCGTCAGGCTTAACAAGCCTCGCTTCGCCGCGCGCTGGACGCAGCTTCGGCGCAACCTTGTGCTGCACCGCATCGCACAGACCGCCTATTTGGCTCTTGTCTTCGCGTTCGTGGTCTTTGCTGCCGCTGGCGGAGGGTCTCGCTTAACGCACGGGGGGTGGAGAATGATGGCGTGCTTGTTCGCTTCGAACTCGCCGGTGGCCGCAGTGCGGTTCAACAGAATTTTACGATTTTTTCTTCTCTTGTGCGGTATCTTGTGGGTTGCCAGCAAGCTGGCAGTGGACATGCCAGTGCATGGTGCTGTGCCACCCACACGGGTCGCTTGGGGTGCAGCGCCTTGCACTTCCTGGGAGTCCCAGCAGTCGTCGAGGCAGTGGGAGCCGGGCTGGGGGGCCAACATCGCAGAGCAGGATGAAGTCTTGCCCTACACCGTGTTGGACGAGCTCCAGCCTTTGGGTAAGACGACTGTGACCAAGGACGAGGCTGCCTGGCTCGACACTGAGCTTAATGCCACGTTTGGAGGCCATGCATCCTGACTTCAAGAAGGAACATTGGGAAGAGATGCGTGCTGTCCTTCGCAGATGCAAGGGCACCTTCGCCAACACCCCTCACGACTTGACAGGGTACAAGGGCAAGGCAGTGCACAACACGTTCTCAATCCCGTTCAAGGACGAGTCCAAGGCCGTTTACCAAAAGCCGAGGAAGTACAGCCCAGGCGAGCAGGAGATCATTGATATCCACTGCAAGGAGTTGCTGGACTACGGTTTCATCGAGCCTGCAGCCAAGGCAAACATGCAGCAAACATGCGAGTAACGTCGTGGTGGCTGGCAAGAAAGATCACGAGACTGGTTTGTGGACCCAGACGCGCTTCTGCGTAGATCTCAGGGGTATCAATCCACACTCTCTCAAGGATAACACCCTGCCTCATCGACCAGAGGAGCTTTATCAGAAGGTGGGGAAGGCAAGGTTCAAGACGACGCTGGATGCCACCAAGGCCTTCCACCAAATTCCCATGGCCACGGAAGAGGACAGGAATAAGACGACGTTTTGGTGGAAGAACCAGCTGTACCAGCACACCTCAATGCCTTTCGTTCGGGGCAGCTGGAGCAACGTCTGCCTCTGTGAGGATCATGGACTATGAGCTGCGTCACCTGCAACATTGCACGGTGGCGTATGTCGACGACGTGGTGGTTTACACTGACTCCACGCCTGAGCAGCATCTGAAGGACGTGGAGGAGGTGCTACGCACGTTAGGAGACGCTGGCATAAGGCTTCATGCGGGCAAGGGTACCTTCGGGGCAGCCACTGTGGACTTTCTGGGCTATCGTATTGGGCACAATTCTATTGGTGCGCAGGAGGCGAAGTGCAAGGCCATCCAGGACCTCCCGAAGCCCCAGGACAAGACTGGGCTTCGCTCTATTCTGGGCATGATGAATTACAGTAATCACTCACCTTTAAGAAAACCCGGCGATAAGAAACCAGCCAGCTTTTGGGGGTACCGAAGTTGTCGAGAAAAGCTGGCTGGTTTTTTTGAGCTATGGAATCCTCGAAAATAAGAAATATGGGTGCTGGCGCCGCAGGCGGAAAATTTTGAAAATGTCGCCTTTTTAAGCGTGTTTATCATTGGACTTTTAAGAGAATTGCTGGCTGATTGAAAGAAAATACTTGCTAATTCTTACCGATTCCATAGGACGCTGGCGCTGGCGGGGGGGGGTACGCAAGTTGGTGGAATTAGCTGGCTGACCCCAAATCTCCGGTTTTCTTAAAGGTGAGTGATTCTTGTACTACAAGAGTCTTGTGGGTGAGCCAGGAGGACCAAACTATTCTGAGATGGCACGCCCTCTCAACGACTTGCTCAAGAAAGAGATCGCAGACATCAAGGGAGCATGGGGGAATGAGCAGGACCAGGCGCTGCAGGACCTGAAGGACTCGCTTTGTGCTGGAAGATGTTTGAGGCCAATCGATTATGACAGGCCCCTCATACTGTATTATACACTGACTGGAGTACCTATGGCATCGGCGCAATGCTGGGCCAGAAGGACGACGATGGTAAAGAGTATATTTGCATGGCAATCAGCCGTTCCCTGAGTAAGACAGAGAGACAGTATGCCAGCTTCAAAGGTGAGATGTTCGCAGTAGTGTGGGCAGTGCGCACGCTGAGGCAGTACCTGCATGGCGTTCATTTCACGTTGGTGACAGATCACTCGCCACTCATACTCACTACTTTGATGGAGAAGTCTGACCTTCAGGGGCAGCATTTACGGTGGGCGATCAGCCTGCAGGAGTTCGACTTCACGGTGCAGTATCGCCCGGGAGCCAAGAACAGCAATGCCGACGTCCCGTCACGTTATCGTCCACGACGGACGAGACTGGGGCAAGGCACGAACGAGAAAAGGTGTCTGCGCTCCACGCAGGCTTGGGGGAAGTTGACACGACGAGTTTATGTGATAGCTTGTGCGTCATTTTGGCGGGTGACCCTCCCTCAGGGGAAGAGGTAACGTCAGAGGTGCAGGTCGCCAACTATTGCAAGATGGTGGCCAGGGAGCAGTTGGGTACGAGCCCAGTGCATCGCCTATTCGATCTACACCAGCAAGACGAGCTGGAGTGAAACCACGTGGCCCTCTTCGACACGGACCAACCGGAGCTGGTGGTCGACTCTGGGAGGCTAGCGAGAGCAGCTTGGAAGGCGCTGAGCTTGGTGCGACCCACGCGAGGTACGCATGGCGAAGGCAGTCCTGCTGTATACAGCGACGAGCACTTTGAAGGTGAACGCATCCTGAAGCCTGAGAAGGTGGACACTAGGGTGTTGGACAAGCAGTTCTTCTCACAAGCTCGTGAAGAAGGTGTAGTATGCTATGAGCCGTGTGGAGGCCTCTGTGCTGGCCTGGAGATGTTGCTCCGCAATGGAATGAGGGTAAAGCGATACTTATTATCTCAAGACATATCGACGAGCAGTCAGACAGTGGTCAGAGCCAGGTGCACAGCATTGGTGAGGCGTTATCCCGACCTTGTTTCGCCCGATGCAGTGGAGTTGGGGGCTCCGTCAGAGTCTATCTACCTAATGATCTACACGACACCACGAGCGCTGATTTCATTCGAGCGGGAGCTCTTCGAGGGCAGCATTGGGTCATGGTATGTGGAATTGTGGATTCCCCTGCCAGGATCTCTCTACAGCTGGTACGCTCACCGGCCTGGATGGCAGACATAGCAAATTATTTTATGAAGTGGTTCGGCTTTTGTCCACGCTACAGCAGTTGCAGAGGCAGCGGCCTCCAGGTTACATCCTGGAGAACGTTTCTCCGTTGGCGCACAGGCCGGGAACCAAGATCAGGGACGAGGTGTTCCCTTACATTGCCAGTGTGATTGGCCGACCAGTGTCCTTTGACGCAGCACGGGCAGGTTCGTATGCCCACCGATTGAGGGCATACAGTAAGTCGCGGTCTATAAGAAACGGTACCTACAAGAAACCACCCGCTAGATTTCTCGCCAAAAACTAAGAAACCCATAAGAAACCACCCGCAAGCAATTTCAAACTAGAGATGTGAAAATCCCCCTTATTAAGAAATCGAGACGCTAGTTTCACCGAACCCTATACTCATGTTACACATATCTTTTAAGAAATTGTCGAAATCAAGCAGCACGGAAAAGTATAGTGGTCTTTATCGTGGTTGATATATCACACTGACATTAGCATTATGACTAAGGCGATTTCGCGCGGGGAATATTCAAGCATATAGATAATGCGATGACTATGATAATAGCGAGAGTTGGGCATATTACTGTACATATATAATTATAGTGTATCCAGCTTGGTCGTACAGTACGTGTACTATTCAGTTTGGTCTTCTTACAACACATATACTATCCACGTATCTAGCCTGGACTTACAGTACCCATACAGCCAGTCTGGTCGTATAGTGAGTGTCTCATCCTAACATCACTTAGCATAATCATCGCATTCAGCAATGCGAGTTTCATGCATCAACCTACTTTGCCTTCTGCAGTGCTACCCGGCCAAGATCCATCCGTGGCGTTAGTCATTTCAGCCTCAGGCAGACCACCAACATACCTATATTCACCGAGGCAGTGGCTCGCTTCACGGTCGTCCACCCCATAGTAGACAACTAGACATTGAAGCTGACCCCGGACGTCTAATACAGTAAGGCCCCTAATGAGAAACCACGTAGGCTAGGACGAGCCTGAGACAAGTCATAGATATTGGTGCATCACTGGCAATTTGGCATCCAATATAAGAAATCGTTACGCTACGTCTGATCTACAATGCATCATTCATTACTACTTAAATAAGAAATCGCACACGCTAGATCAGATCGGGGAACTGGATGATGCACGATTAAGAAATATTTCACGCTACAAGAAGATTTTCATATGTGCACCGATAAGAAATCGGCATCGCTAAACCCAAATTTTCGGTCCGCCAGATTAAGCCGCTAGCGCTAGCGAAAATCCGCCGGCTTCTTATAGACCGCGACTTACTGTATTGGAGTAACCTGTTCCAAAACTACCAATTTCGCTCTGTGATGGGCAAGGTGGCGAGACCAGAAGGACGGGTCGTATCATTGATCTTATGCAAGGGCTGGCAGCCCAGGCCCGTGGTAAGGACAGACCGCGCACTAAGGCGCGGCAATTACCGGTAATTTGAAAAGGGAGTCTGGTATTACCGGTAATTTTACCGGTAATTACCATCCCAGTAATTTACCAAAATAATTACTGCCACTTATTATATATGGAGTCAGGGGTAATTTGAAAAGGTGGTCTGGTATTACTGGTAAAATTACCGGTAATTACCATCCCAGTAATTTACCAAAAAAATTACTGCCGCGCCTTACCGCGCACCTCACTATGTGGTGAACGTGGTGGGGGAACCATTGAAGGCTCTTCTCACCGTCATGGCGACGCAAGGGTCCAGAGCGTTCCGAGCATCGATAATGGGCACCGTTGTTCGCAGCTTTGGTACGGACTCTGAGGAGGAATCCCGAGAGGTGAACCTCGACGAGAAATCGCGAGCCATGGGCTACAGCGCGAACGAGTTACGCATGGCTGATGGCCTGAATGATGAAGAGTTGGCAAGCATTTTGGGCTTGGTCATGGACCGCAGGGCTATGGAGCTATTGATGGCGGTCGCAGAGGCGAGCAGGAAGGGACTTCCCCACAGCGAGGAGTCCCTGGTGGCGGAGAATTCCCCAGGACAGCCTATCGCTGTAGATAACAACTAGGCAGACCATGCGAGGTCGGGCCTTCAGCAGAGACAAGCTTTGCTGGCGAAGTGGGTTGGAAATTCAAGTGCATACACTCAGCAGGTGGCGAAGGCTATGCGTCACCGTGACTGGGAAGAGAAATTGCAGACAATGTGCTCGCAAGGGCAGAAGGGTGCGCAAGGCATCGGTGCTAAGCGACAGAGCTCGAGCACTAAGAAGAAGAAGCAGTGGCAGCTCTACGCCATTGATCAATACCGTCAAAGGCACAAGAGTCATTTCGTGAAAGAGGGTGGAACTCAACCAGTACGCGCCGAAGTGCCCGCTTGGAGTCCGCCTGGTAAAGAAAAGGAGATGAGGCTTCCGAGGCTTACATGCACTACAGTGCGTGCTCATATATAAGAATGTCGGAAAATCGGGGTTGGACCGAATATTCTTAGCGATTTTGGCCAATTCGGTGTTTTTATCCTTACAGTAAGAGTCAACCAATAAGAGAATTCTACGTTAAGAAAACAGCCAGCTTTTTTGGGGGGGGCGGGGGGGGGTCACAAGTTTAGGAGAAAAGCTGGCTGGTTTTAAAAGTTAAGAGATTGGCAAAAATAAGAAATATGGAGGCTGGCTAGACCCCAGGAGATTTTCTTAAAATATAGCAAAATAAGTACGGCTTTGATGTTAGAAAAGTCATCTTGTGCGAGTAGACCTTCCCTAACATCACTAATAAGTTACCGCAATTGTGAACGTGTCGCGTCGTCCATCACGGTAGTGGGCGGTTTTTTCGAAGTGGGGATGTGCTGCGAATCCAATACGAGAAAACTGATTTTTCACTCTTAAGGATGAGAAAAGCTAGCTGGCAAAATAAGCGGTTTTCTCTTATTTCGTCGGCTCTCTTAGGTACCGAAGCTGGGGGGGGTCACAAGTTTAGGAGAAAAGCTGGCTGACCCCGAAATCTCTGTTTTCTTATTGGTTGACTCTTACTGTATGCATCGGAGAAAGGCTCCAATAAGGATATGCCATGAATCGGTGCAAATATTCTTAACTTCGCCGAGCACAAGTCATGGAACGACACATGGCCCAGGCGGTATAATTGTTCTTGACTTTGACAGTGTCACACTTGGTGCACCCCGCGCAAGTCACACTGAGTGCTTTCGAGTTTCATCGTTTGAGTTCGTGCCAAAAAACTGACCGAAAAGAAACGCGAAGAAGACGGCAATGGACGTGGAAACACGGCACAATTTGAGATTGTTAAAAGACGATCATGCTGAGGGCCTCATCAGCGATGGGCAATTTTCTGCCCTAAGGGATCGATTAATCGGTGAGATCTTATCAGGTTCTAGGTATTCATCGGTTCATAGATTTTAATTAACTTAGTATTTACGGCTGAAAACCGGTATACAAATAGGTCTTTCAAAGACGAACGTTTTGATATATCATTTGCTATCATAGGCGCAATATATCAAAAATGCCAACAATACTTCTAGTGTGACATAGTTTTACCGCAGACGTGCAGACTCCGCGGTATTCGAGGATGGCCGTATCATACGTATGCTGTATTTAACAACTAGGACACGATCGATGCCACCTTGCGGGAACCCGGTCCGAGCGACGCGCGTGGTAAATATTCTTAATGCGAGGTACGCACACATTGTCAACGATATGATCATTGTGCGCGGTCCGAATATTCTTAGCTTTGAGGAAGTTAAGGATATTCCTATTTTTTTCGTCCGCACCCAATATTCTTAGACAATTTTGCAAAGTTTCCGGTCCGATATTCGTATAAGACATTATTCTTATAAGTGAGCATGCACTGTACCAGACTCACGAGCTTGGTGGCCAGTGTCGCTGAACAACATGCCGACCGCGACGAGCATCGAGACGTGCACGACGATGTGTGGTGCCTCAGGTGGCTGAAGTCCAATGGCAGCGTGGAACTGCCGGAGGACGAAGTTCGCCGAGTGAAGAGGCGCGCAGCGCGACACCGGTGGGACGAGGCCACTGATGGGATCTACATGATCACGTTGTCAGGCAAGGAGGTGAAAATTCCGAAGCCTGCTGACCGTTTGGCATTGGTCAAGGAGTACCACTCCAGGACCGGCCATTGTGTCTATTCTGCGAAAGGCGGGTTAACCCGCCGTAACACGTTGTTACGGCGGGTTACCAATACCTAGGCATTTCTACGATATCGCGCGCGTAATCGACTTCGGGCAAAAAGTACGAACAACAGGCGTTTATCGACCCTCAAAATTACCCAAAAAACGTTGCGAGAACTCCAGACACTTTGGTCTGAGGATTGGTAATCGAGTTCGGGCAAAAAGTAGGAACAACAGGCGTTTATCAACCCTCAAAATTGCCCAAAAAAAGTTGGCAGAACTCCAGACACTTTGGGCTGAGGATTGGTCTATACCGATAGGGAAGTGCTCTAGATCGAAACTTAAGGTCACAACACATAAGACTTCCTTGAAATATTGTCACTTAGTGCCTTGGGACCACCACGTAGCCTACGCGGAGCAACAATAAACGAAGTTAGGGGTTAACCCGCCGTAATTTTTGGGCCAACCCGCCCTAACTTTGAACGCCATTTCAGCCCGGCGTACCGATCCAAGTAGCAGAAATTACAGTTTCCACACACAAAACTAACTACAATAAACATTGTCAAGCATGGGTTGTATGCGATATCTCGAATTATTAAGGATATTAGGGTGCTCGAATATCGCTCTTAGGTATTGTTAACCCGCCCTAAAATTAGTAGAATAGACAATTGGGGCAATTAAGACGTACCCACCACCTTCTATGGCAGCGACATTGGTGGGCTGACCTGAAGAAGGACGTGGAGGCGGTGGTCACTCAGTGTGAGACATGCCAGCGGGTGAAGACCCATTACGCAAGGGAAGAGGCAGTCTTGTCCCCCTTGGAGATCGTATCGTTCATGTATCGTTGGTCACTGGACTTGGCGTGGCCTTCAAGAAGAGTGGCGAGGTTGGGCAACAGCAGGGTGCTCATCATGACTGAGCACTACACCAGATTTATAGTCTGCGTACCCATCCCCAACAAAGAAGCGAGCACCATCGCGGCAGCGTTTCGCAGTCATGTGCTGGCTGTCTTTGGGGCGCCAGCTGAGTGCCTGGTGGACTAAGGTGACTACTTTACCGGTAATGCGAATATGGGGTGTGGTAATACCGGGTAATTTACCGGTAATACTTTAGGCGGTATTACCAAAGTAATACCGCCAGCAAGGAATAACCTAAAAGTTGCATCGAAACTCGGAATCCATTTTTTGTTGTTGCTATGGGTCGGGGTTGATCATTGCAATTGTGTGGGCGCATCACATGGCGTATGCTACGCCATGCGAGTATATTATCAATCGACATTCTTTTTACAGAAGTACAGACAGGATGTTTATTTTCTTAAGTATCTACTACTTTATTTTTAGCATTCGATTGTCCAATTTTACCCATTTCCTTATATATGTATATATATGCCTCTAGCCATATGTAGGCACGTCTACACAACCCCGCTATATGGTGTATGCATAGGGTGCCGATTTGCATGTTTGGGATTATGTCTGCAAACCGGCGGGTCATTTGCCATTCGGGTCATATCTCACGCTCTACTTATCTATTCGAGCCGTAATTTTGATATCCTTATAGAGGACGCCGAGCCCGACATTTTGAGCTATCAAACATACAAATGCGGTCAGTATTTCTCATAACGAACATGTTCGGGGTTGTGTCTGCAAACGGACGGGCCATTTACCATTATGCATTTGAGCCGTAATTTTGATATTCTTTATGTACGTAGCTTACAATACCGAAATGTATGTGTGTTATCGACACTAGCATGCAGCTGAATTTTGCCGCAATATCGTATATATCGTTATCGTGTAATATACCGATACGCGCGATCCCAATATTCAAAACTAATTGTGATATTAGCTAATGAATTTTTGAAGTTGATCGGTAAAGCAAATATGAAACTGCTACTATAATATAGAAAGGATAATGAGTTCACATATCGATTAAAAAAATTGTACAACGAAAAGTATTTCAATGTTCTCAATGGTTGGGCTCACAATACCCGATTTACTGGGTCGAGTGTGAGCTTAAGCTCGGCTTCGTCGCGGAATAAAGTAAGAAGCTGCTTCAGCTGCTTGCCGAAGCCACTCTGGCCACGGTACGGAGCATGTAACGCATCGTAAACATCCTTTGGAACCTTATGATCGGTGCCGCTGACATCGAGCCAATACTGTAATAATCCTCCTCGTCAGGAGCATCACACGAAGCCATACAGTACCAGATTACTGATGTAGATTAACCCTTAAAGAGAAGAGAGTTGTGCTCTCGGGGCATGAAAGTGAAAAGTGAACTTTCGTCCGTCGAGGTTATCGATTTGTCTTTTCCGGAAAAATCGAAATTATCCAGCGCCGCCCAATCGGAGATCCCAGACGAACTCCTTGCCTCCGTCCACCATAAGGTGACTAGGTAATTTTTTTGGTAAATTACCGGTAAGAGTATTACCGGTAATTTACCTGGTAATACCAACCCCCCGTATCGCCTTACCTTACATACTTAAGGATTTACCGGTAAATTACCACGGTAAGGCGGTATTACCATGGTAATTTACCAATTACCACTAAAATTTACCAATTTTTCCCAGGGCGAATTCGAGCAGCTATGCAGGGACTGTCTAATAGACAGGAGGGTCACCTCACCAGACTCACCAGAGGGCAATGGGCTCACTGAGCGGGTGGTACGCACAATTAAGTTTTGCTTCAAGAAGCTCGCCTTGGAGAGGGGTCTCGACTACGAGTGGGACGAACAACTCTGGCCATTAGTGCTGAGTTACAACGCAGCCCGCCAGGAGTCCACAGGGGTGGCACCGTTCACCCTACTGTTTGCCCAGGAGGCAGTAGTACCGCCTGATCTGAAGCAAGCACCTAACCTGGACTTCAGTTTGGAGATCAGTGATGACAAGGACACCCGGGTCAAGGATTCGTTGCAGAGAGCACAGGTGGTGAGGCGACTAATGGTGCATGCTGGCTGCAGTCTGGAGGTTGCGCAGCATCGTGACACCTTACACTATGAAGGCAGAAGAGGTGGTGGTTATGAGCCCAAGCCACATCAGTTCAAGGTGGGAGACTTTGTGTACATCGGGCAGAAGCCCCGCAGTGGTATGGAAGTTGCCACCAAGTCCGCCATCCTCAAGTTGGTCAAGATACAGCGAGATGGTGTGGTGGTGCTCGAAGACGCCGCCAAGCTGAAAGAGAAGAGCACTGTGCAGAGTATTGCACCGTATCATCTGCTAGTCAAGGATCAGTACGACTGCAGCGCAGCCGTGCCCAGTAGACATCTTGCGTGTGAGGTATGCAGGAAAGCTGATGGAGAAGCAGAGATGTTGTTGTGCGACACGTGCAACAAGGGTTATCATCTGTGGTGCCTTACCCCAGCATTGTCAGAGGTACTGGAAGGCGAGTGGCTGTGTCCTAGGTGCTCAGGCACCAGGATGCAAGCTGCTAACGCCGAGGTGCAGACCCAGGAGACTAAGGTCTCTTGCGTCTTGGAGGACAGGCTGGGGATGAAGGAGCAACAGTTGAACGAGCAGCTGTCCCCAGACATGCGCCTGCTGCCAGCGGACGTGGGTCCCCGACGCGTGGTGAAGGGAAGCAAGTTCCAGCCATGGCAGGCTATCTCATCCAGGGAGATGATGTTGGAAGAGAAGGACCTGTTCCTTTACATGCCAGACCAGGTGGACTGGGGCAGGCAAGACAAGCTTTCGGAGGCCGTGAGAATCTTCATGCCTGGGCATTGGAATGAAGGGCACCGTATTGTGTTGAGCAAGAAGTGTCGAGAGCAGAAGGCAATGGCAAGGCAATTGAGGGGTGCACCTCTAGTGCCTGCCTTAGCTGAAGAAGAGATTGAAAAGCGAGGAGAATTGAGACATATGACCAGGGCCCAGGTGCGCGAGGCTAGCGCGCTACAGTGGGGGCTTGAGCTTATCATTACGGTGCCTTCAGAGGTGAGACGCCTGGCGACAGAGGTGGACTGGAAGTCCATCGATGGCGTGTGGGACCCATGGGCAGGCACTGGAGTCATCAGCGAGGTGATGTTGGAACAGTGGCCGCATTTGAGAGTCATGAACAATGACTGGAACCCTCAACTGGGTTGGTCTGAGGCGCGCGATGCACTTCAGCCAGGCAACTATCGCATATGGAAGGAGAAGTATGGTGTCTGTGACGCAGTGGTAACCTCTCCTTGGTTTGCCGCATTGGATATTGCGTTTCCACTGGCAGTCATGGCCAGCCGTGTGGTAGCATGTGTGCATGTTCCTTCTTATTATCTGACAGATATGACCGAGAGCAGAGCAGCGTACTTCAGGCGACTGAGTCAGGCTGGACGCCTGCACGTGATTGGACACTTGGAGCATGGACCCCTTGGTCGCAGGTGTATGTGGGTCTTGGTATTTAAGAATCCTTTGGTGAGAGTCAAAATGTTACAAGGTGGAGAAGGTGATGGTATTGGCATGTTTACCTTCAGTTTGGGCAAGTTCATGGCAGATGGGGATACGACTCAGTATGCTGAACAAGCCCATATTTAGTTCTGTGCTACTGCAGGCAGCAGCTACAGATGGGGGATGTTAGAAATTTGGGCTTGCATATGAGAGCTTGGCACGTGTTTCTAGAATATCAGAATTTCAAAATTTTTGTAGCTCTACGACTGTGTGTTATGCTGGAGTATGCCTGGACTATTACAGACTCATGTGTACGTTGAGAATATGTCGGATATATATATGCGAGCATTGAGGTCACTCAGGACTATCAGCATTTGTCCCATCATGTGCACGCGTTTGCGACAGCTGTAACAAACGCCGGCTTCTTGTGGTACCGAAGCCGGGTTTGTCCAGCTGGTGACAGGCGTGACAGTTATGACGAGTATGACATACCTCGCGCGTGATGACTGCTCGAGAGTAGCATACTTGATGAAGAAGACATGGTAACTGTGAGATGACCACGAAGTGATAAGAAGATATGCCAGTTACAATGTTGCCACTGACGTGTCAGTCAGAAGATGGGGAACGGTAACATCATTAAAGCTGGCATAGAATAGTTACATTCTATTGGTAGATGAAGATTTCAGGGTGGAAGCCTGTTACAATTTTTGCAGATGTGACAATGACTTGAGAATAAGTAGGCTCTGACCGCAGGTCAGGACTAGTGGACTCATTATTGTTTTGCCTTCGCAAGTGCTAGGTGGCTGTTCGCGTGCCAAGTGCTAGACCGCTAAGACATACAGCTCTGCTCACAGTTTTGTACAATAATGCGTACTTTGGTGATTTTGTTAATCTTTTGATGAATATGTTATACTGCTGTTTTTATCTTTTTACATGTTAGAAATTTTGGCTTGCATATGAGAGCTTGGCACGTGTTTCTAGAATATCAGAATTTCAAAAAAATTGTAGCTCTACGACTGTGTGTTATGCTGGAGTATGCCTGGACTATTACAGACTCATGTGTACGTTGAGAATATGTCGGATATATATATATATATATATATGCGAGCATTGAGGTCACTCAGGACTATCCGCATTTGTCCCATCATGTGCACGCGTTTGCGGCAACCGCGTGAAAACGTTTCTGCCAGTCGCGGCCCGATAACTCGCAGTCCTCATCCGCGTCCAACGTCTCATTACATTCACACACCACGTCGTGTAAGTAAGACAGCGCCGGAGCCAAACCCAAGCACCCGTACTTCATCGAAGAGTTAGACTCCTTAGAGAGAGCGTCGTACGTCTTGTTCCCGTGCAGGTCGTACAGCTGCGGCATTCTCGATGTCAACGTAGCCGGCCTCGGCGGGAACGGATTGACTGAGGCTGTTGGCACGTACGCCAACTTCGTCCTTCTCTCCAGAAGTTGCTCAGCAGTTTTGGCCACGGTGTCCGGGTCCGATGTCCCAGACTTCGCTGCAGCCTTCGCTTCCAACTCAACGTTGATCTGTGATTGACGTTGAAGCTCACCACGCAGCAGGCGATGCTCCTCTGCCTGCTGCCTATGCATTTCCAGCAGCTCCTCTTGCTGCTTTTGCATCACCATTATTTGTTGCATCAGCACTTCCTGTGTAGACAGTGCTGCGGGGGAAGGGGACGCCTGTCCGATGTCGGGCTTCCCCGGGAGGGGAGGGAAATCCTCTGGATCCTTGTTCTTAGCACTTCCCGTCATTCTTGTCCCTCAAAGGAGTCACAGTGAAGTCAATCGTACTGCTTTCGCCGATGTGAAGCCGTCGTTTTGAAGTCGTAACGCCGTCCCCGCGACTTCGTTGCTAGATCTCCTGTCGTCGTTCGATCGCCGTCGTACAGCCTAGTGGTCTAGTCACTACCTACTCTACTGTTTACAGGTGAAACAGATGAACGAAAATTTTACAAAATCCGATCTGCAGTGTGCCTCACCGAGTACCGTAGGTACCCGTGAAGTTCCTGTTTGCAAGAGCAAAAGGAACAATAGCGGAACAGGCGTGTCGCTTCGTGGCTACTTGTACATCCTGTTTATGTCACGGAGCTACATGTGTCATTCGGCTCAACTGCAGCAGGAGTCACGCATTCTGAGTCTGAAACCACAAAAATTCTGTTGCACTCCAATTTGAACAGAATACATCGCAAATCCCACCAAAAAAAATTGTCGGACGCTTGGGGAGTCTGCAACTATATGTAGCTGATTTGGAATCATGGCATTGCAGAAACCCTAACCTTACACATATACACATTCGATCACGTCATTATTTATGAAATATATGGCATAGGGTTATGATATATGTCATAGGGTTTTTCTAGCGTTTGACTGGTGTACAAGTGTGCCCTGTAGTCGGTACACTATTACTGCCATGAAACAAAAAGCTCGTTCCATAGCCGCTCCTTATGTGCGTGCCAAAACATGTATGCACAGTTATCGCATGCCTCACATTGCATGCGCCTCCATATCTTTGTCTTTGTTTGAGAGTGCCAGCGAGGATTTTGGACTAGGAGCTGCAGCTGCTGGAACACTTTGGCCCGGGCGCTGACTTCTTGAGGAAGGAGACATTTCCGGTGACAGTTCCGGTGACTCGTTCTTTTTGCCTGGAGAGAGAGTCACGTCACCCAAGACCAATAAAAAAATACTTCAGGCAAGCATGTCACAACTATCATGATATATCACAATCTCCTGATATAATCCAGTTTGCCAGAGAATGTTTCTATGAAACAGCCGACGCGTGCATACAAATATACACCGTGAACCTTGCACACCATCTGTGAACGAGGACAGATGCTGCGTTCAGTGGAGAAATCACGAGGTTCTCAGCGCAGTGGACAAGGCGAAGTGGCAGCACCCGGAAGGGGTCAGATAAAGTCTGGGCAACGTACTTTTGGTGGAAACAACACTTTTCAGAGCTTGATACACTGTTTTTGGCTTCGACTGCACGTGCAAAAAGCCAAGCACAACGGGTTAGACACTGAGCTCCGGATTTTAAGCAACCGCATCCTCTCTGGAAACCTCGGAAGGCCATCTTGCGGTGTTGCGGTCTTGCTCGACTGGAAATCTTGATGGTGGTGGTGCACTATAGACGTTGAGTGCTTTCCAGAACACTTTTTCAGGAAAAATGGGCAGGGAAGTTAGGCAAGAGGAAGCCGCGTGTCGAGGAGACAGTGCAGGCCGGGCTGCGAGTCCACCCTCACCCCCTCCCTTCCGCACCTGTTTTTCCTCGTAGAGATCCCGCTGCACGGCTTGGAGCTGCTGGTTAAGGTTCACATTTGTGGCACGCAACTCCGAAATGAGCTCAGAGTCTTTCTCCTGAGCTCTTTCCTGTTCCGTCTTCCTCTGGCGGCTTTCCCGGAGGCTTTCGTCCTTCTCTCTGATTGTACGCTCCAGTTCCACAACATTTGTTCCCATTTCAACCAGCTTGCCCTCCATCTCTGCCACTTTCTCCTTGGCGGTGTCAAGTTGCTGCTGCGCCATCTCGGCCTCCGTCTGTGCAAACAGAAGGTCTACTCAGGCTCACCGCACAGCGCAGGTGGCGCACATACAAAAGAGGGACCACAGACACCGTATGCCTCAAATTCACAAGTTTTGTGAGCCACACGTTGGCAAGTTCAGAGGCACTTCGGCAGAGTTCACTCAGAGGCTAGTTTGGAATTGTTCGTCGACAACGTTCAGCTATAGGATGACTTGCGAATGCTTTCTACTGAGCGCACAAGTGGCGAGGCTCCAAAAACCAGGTGGTGATGCTTGTGTGGTCACGTATAGACGGTGTATGCTGCTATCAGCTTTGCACAAAGTTCTCAGATGAGAGCTATTTTGCACCTGCCGCTACTCTTAAAGAAAAGTCGTTTCAAGATACTCAAGATCCATATGGAAATGCCGTCGTTCCCGTCCTTCTGCGCAAACCAAGAGGTGCAACAAAGATGCAAAGCAGTATAGTGCACGCACAGCTGCTTCCGCGAAGATTTTCAGCCCACCTTATGTTTTTCCACCTGAAACTCTAGGCTGTAGTTCTGGTGGACGTCCTTTTCTAACTGAGTTTGTTGTTCTTGAATCTTAAGGTTCTGCTCGATGACGGTGCGTTTCGCCTGAACTAGCTCCTTCTTCCTCTCATAAAGTTCTTTCCTCAAAACTTGGGTCTCCGTCTGGAAGACATCCAACTGGGAAACAGCGTTCACACGCAGCCGACTTAGCGATCGCTTCCACCTAGTTTACAGTGGGTTTAAACAGGACGATACAAATAATCCTGTAACGACGTTTTGCATCCGAAGAGGACTCATATAATACCACAAATGAAGTTAGTTTGAAACATCAAGGCAATTCCGAAGACTTCGGTTGCAAGTATTGTTGCAGTGCCGGGCTCGCAGTGCTCACCTCGTCACTTGTCTGAATGTCCTGTGTGTTTTGGTTCGGTACTTCAGTTTGATCGCCGCGTTCTGTCCTCGTACAAGCTTGTTCTGGCTCCTGCGATATCAACGAAACAGACCTTCACTCAAGGGCGACAGATGCACTAGCCGGTTCTGTTCCCCTTGATTTCGTCAAGCACTACGCGAGCGACGTAATTCCAGGTTGTTACTTTAGCATCTAGGCTACCTGCTTAAGTGCGCCAACGCGTCCCGCCACATAGTCGTTCAAGAACGAGCCCGCGAGCAACCGTGCGGCGACGTTCACTTTCTCCACTCTTTTTGTGCAATGGCCGACCAGCGGCGCGACTAGGTCTGCATGAACAATAACGAAGTTCACCACTGAGTAGCGAAAACTAGTTTTGCGGGCCATTGGCAGACAGCCGCACAGTCATAGCAGAGCGCTACAGTTTCCAACTTGATTAAGGCTTTCAGTCCACAAAGAGTTCCGTGGAGAGTGTCGCACCACCGCATCGCAATACACACTGCTGGATGATGATTGAGCTTATGCATGATGCGTCATTTTAACTACAACCGAAAACCAGGTCTTGGAGGGAATGTAAACGCCACTCCTCCGATTTTCTCTATTATACTTTCTCTCGGGGGTCAGCCGGCCACCCCTAGCAGCTGAGTTTTGCCCCTAGTTCGGCCGAAGCCATACGAATACGCAAAGCCTTTCGTCTCCGCTCAACAGTTATTTCTGAGATTCACTTCGTGAATCTTTGCCCATGATAGTGCGGATATGCTGTCAGTGAAACAGATAACCTTACCTGGGGAGGCGTGCTCTGAAGCCTCCTTAACTTTCACCAGAACATTCTCGAGGCCCTCAGCTGCAACTTCGATCTCCTCCTCCGTTGGCAGCGGAGACTTTGGAACGCCTGCAACCGCAAAATGGTTGATTTCTCACATGCTTGGAAATTTCCCGTGTCATCAAACCCGCAGGTGATATCTCCCCCTCAGACGCCACGAAGCGACTAACGGGCTCCAACGGAAGAGTGCAACTCGAGAGCGTTTGCTGTGTGATCCATACAAAGAAAAGCCCCGAGAAGCTGAAGTTCCCACCTAGTACTATAGTTGCTGCACGACGCGAGATTATTCGATGTTGAACATTTACGCAGCGACCGCTCTAGAAACTCTACCGGATGGCAAAGCGTGCGCCCGACAAGACAAGTCGAAAGCACCTCCCGAAAGTCGCCAGGAAGGAATATGCACGGCGCAACTCGTGAGACAGCTCTAGCAGCAAGTTCTGGAAGAGGGGGCCAGTCATAGCGGTTGGGGAAGTACGTTTCAGCTTTTTCAAACGGGACACCCAAAAGACGATCACTTTCTTCAGTACCAATATAACGAATACAATTGTCTTCATGAGAAGCCGGAATAAGGTCAGTGGGAACACGAAGCCGAGAAAAACCACGCCCTTGCGGGTACGCCTGGATACTACGGAAACCTTGAACAGCAAAAGCAGCCTCATTAGCCAGGCCGAAAGAAGGGCGCTGGCCCGCGCCGCGACAGACGGTTGCGAGGGTGGAGGCGATGCCGGAGGCGATGCCGGAGGCGATGCCGGAGGCGGAGGTGGTGTCTGCACAGGCTCGACCACTGTCTCCCACGCAAACTGCACATACTTAGGGCCCGACGATCTGCGCGAGGCTTGAAAACGATTGCGCGAGGCTTGAAGAACAGATTGTAGGGAGATATTGAAAGAGTCACCGACGGTGCCACGGCACAAGGACCTCGGCTGTTACAAAGAGTAGGACCTTAGAAGGGCTCAGCAGATGCAACAAATACTGGGCAGTACTGAGGGCAGTACGGAGGGCAGTACTGAGGAAGCACAGGTCTGGGGGGAAACCTTTAGGATGCTTTCGCTGCGCAGAAATACACGGGCACACACGCAAGCCACAAGTTAGAATTAAGCCTTCACAATCGGACAAGTCACGGCGAAGGACAAACGAGTAGATATCGAGTATCCTACCTGGAAGATGAAGGCCCTCCACCGAGCAAGCGTCCAAAAGCAAAGGATCTCGAAAAAAGCGTCTTCAGCAAACAACCACGAAACTTGGGTAACGTCAGTGCCAACCAGCACCTGTGGAGGAGTAAGGTTAGAGCAGCACCAGAGTTATCAAAGAACTTTCAAAAGCCGGTGCTTATACCTGCACCGTATATGCGGGATTGAGGACTTGCAGCATGCTATCTTTTCGGAGCCGCACATGTCGCATGTCCTGCACATGAAATCGCCAGTCAGTAGACGCACAACGTTCTAGTCGCTACAACCAAAAGGCGCTGCGCAGGACCCTCCACGTGACACTGCTGCGTCAAAGCTCGATCCCGACGTAGCCGTTGAAAATCACGTTACACTGCAAACAACGCTCACGTGTAGGCTGAGGAAGGACGCATTTCGTCTAACACACCTTGTACACGAGTTTTTTATCGGTTTCGCCTGCATCACACCCCGTGAAGCACAAAGTCATTCTATCTTAAGCAGTGCTATACTGTGAAGCATGCGAAGTTTGCTGTAACTTCAATTAACAACGTGCACCAGGTCGATTCGGGTAACCGGGCACTGGCATTCTGTCACCGGTTGGAAACCCGGCAGGAGAAACGACCGAAAGTAGCTTGCCCAATACAAAATACATTCTGCACGCTTCCAGGAGTGACTACCTTGTAAACAAACGCAGCTTTGAAAAAGAAACATTTTGCCGGTCACCCACTGCTCTGGTAAGAGTGTGTATTGGCAGTAGTATTCGCCGAGAAGTGCGTCGCTGGGAGCCAAGCCGAAAGCTTCGCGCAGCACGTTCACAGATGAAGCCATCTTTGAAGTCGGCAAGTGTGCGGATCTTCAGTTCACAGATGAATTCTGTGGCGGAGCGAATCGCTTGAGGAATTTGCGTTAGGCTGCAACCGCATACAGTACCCTCACAACACACACATTCGCTCACAACATGCACTGGGAAAATCTACCCAACAGCGACACTTCTCCCCTCGCCTGGTTCTACGTTCTCGTTTCCGACGCGAGCCCATAAAGTGACACACACAGACTCGAGACTGTTTATCTTATGTTCGCTCGACTGTTGTAAACCGACGCGAGTGTCATGATCAGGTTTCGGAACTCCGTTACGTAAAACTTTTTGGCTGACCCAGCGCAGCGTCCCCTACAGTACCTATGACAGACACAGTCGACAAATAGAAATTGGAACTGTCCTGTACAGTACAGTAGAGCTTAGTCCCATGATAAATCAAAATGACGATGACGATGACGGCCTTCCGCGAGGCCCGGCCGCGGCCCCTGCCCCTCAGCCTCACCGGGGAATTGCATATGACATATCCTCGTGTTCTGGATGACTGACAAGAAGTGAGGAATATATGTGTGGATATATATATGTCGAATGCGTGTAAGCAGAACAGTCTCGCAGGGGCAGGTGTTCTCGGATACTAAGATGATATAAAATACTTAGGTGAGTGTTTTATAGCACACTGACAGAACCGTGACAACGGACACTGGTGACACCTCGGGCTGAGGGGTGACAGACAGGAGACCCATTGTGCCCCCCTCTTACAGTGGGGGTGGCAAGATTGGGCTCCCCGTGCGGACACCACCTCACCCCGTGGGGCTGAGGTGTCACCAGGCAAAGAGGCAAGGAGCACTGCAGGGTCTAGGAGCCAAACCGGCTCGAGCAATCCGGCATGTGCCATCCCACGATGTCCAAAAGTCTGCTGCTAGGTCAATCTAAAGAACTCAGTCCCCTCGAGGATCATCACAAACCGTGCAGGCATGGAGAAGGGTCCTTGCTGAGTTGTGTTGTCGGAATTTTGCTGGCGGCGGCGTCACCCTCGATCGCATGCGTCAAGCGCCCGTGAGGCAATACTCACCCCTACAACGTTCAACCAACGCCGGTGCGATGCCAGAGCCAAAAGCGGCCTTGCACCACCAGAGCGGATGCGTCAACGAAGAGGGGGCAGGGGGATGGAAGGTGAAAAACGATGCGGCGTGCCCCCACTCTGCCGCCAATGAGCGCGCTTCAAGCAGAGGGGAGAATCGGTGGGGTTGGTGTTGTAACACCACCGCACACCACCACACAGTGGCCAAGGGGCACGAAGGGTGGAGCGGAGAGCGGAGGATGCTGCGGACGCAACTCGTCGTGCTCAGAGTTGTCGTCATTGGCGAAGGCGATAGACTCGATGTTGGTGTCTGGTGCATAAGCACCACCAGACACCACCAGACCATAGCCAGGCTGTGTCTAAGTAGTCGCTCGTCGCGACTAATCGCGGACGACCCGAAATGCGACTAATCGCGCGACTAATCGTGGCTCGGGGCCCCACAGTGTTAAGGATTTAGTCGCGACCGATGAGTTGTCGCGACATCGGAGTTTCGGAGCGTCACATAACACGAATGACACATCCGAACTAAGTGAAAGATGTACACGACAGGGACACATCGGTTCTCAACATCTCACTTCATACTTCACCAACCATCATGGCAGCAACAACCCCGGCCAGACCTGTGCTCACACGACCCGACCGCGCTGATGACACCGAATTCTTGTGGTGGTTTCTGAGGGTGATTGATCCGTCAGGTGTGGAGGGGTCTTCGCTGAAACGTGAAACCTCCAGAACTGCCGGGACCAATGCAGCTCCTTACTCTTGATAAGACCTTAATTGCTTACCGTAATTTTACACGATATCGATACAATTAATCATCTGAAAAGCAAGCAACAGTAGTGTTATATATTATTCCATCTCGTCTGTTGCCTCTGTAATAGACTCTGCCAATGCCCCTGTAATAGACTCTGTAATAATACAATGTACTTCGTATAGGTATATGTGCACATCGATATGGGTGATACGAATAAGTTACGGATACAGAGCTCACAGGAAGGTAAGCGGTGTATAAGTATGTCTCGGGAGCGGTTAGATGCTCCCACCGTGTTAAGGTCTAAACGTTAGTCGCGACTAATCGTGAACACCCCAAAATGCGACTAATCGCGCGACTAATCGTCACCGCAAACGCGACTACTTAGACACAGTAGCCAGGTGCAGGATGCCGTCGATGGACTCGAAAAGATGCCAACGCTGAATGAACAGTGGGCATGCGCGCATTCTGGCGGTCAGCGGACATGGTGGCTGACCGCTGGCTGGAGAATTCCGCGAACGCGAAGTTAGGGTTCCCAAGCGAAGACATAACTTTCTGAAAAATGAACCAAATCCAGCGATGGATGAGTCAAATTGGAGTAGATTTTGACGAGGAAGACGCCGGTGACGTCAAACAAGTCGTGCGGCAAGCCAGTTGTCCTGCAGGAGCGGTGCTGCTGTCCAGAAAGGCGAGGGCGCGTTTGGGTGCGTGGCTAAAACGTAACTCTTCGTAAAATTAACCAAATCGGGCGATGTAAAAGCCAAATTGTGGTGAAATTCGACGAGGAAAACGGCGGTGAGGTCGAAAATAACGTGCGGTAAGCCAGTTTTGCCACAGTTCGGGCGCTGCTGTCCAGAGTGTAGGGCACGTAGTTGGGAATATTGGAATTTGCGTAAAAACAACAGGGCACAACTGTAACCCAAATTGCCCACGGTTTGGTGATAAAATTTTGGACGCGGCCGCGATCTTCAACGGTGGCCAAGGTCGAGATGTAGTTGTTGTCGTGAGGCTTAAACAGCTGCCGGCGACTTGCGGCGGTTTCGAGGAGTTTCGATGTGCCCTCCAAGGATCAAAAGTAATGTAGTAATCAACGAACACCCACAAGTGGTGGCCGATAACCTGACAAGAAGTGAGAAATATATATGTGGATATATATATGTCGAATGCGTGTAAGCAGAACAGTCTCGCAGGGGCAGGTGTTCTCGGATACTAAGATGATATAAAATACTTAGGTGAGTGTTTTATAGCACACTGACAACCGTGACAACGGACACTGGTGACACCTCGGGCTGAGGGGTGACAGACAGGAGACCGATGTGCCCCCCTCTTACAGTGGGGGTGGCAAGATTGGGCTCCCCGTGAATGACCTGAGAGTGAGACCGTCGCGTGTCACCGATGATAGTGATGTAAATATGGCATACAGGATGCACTGCCCCGGTGAGGGGAAGGCCGTCACTTGGCTGTCCGGGAAAGGGTCATATTCACACCGTATATGGCTGCCACAGTCCCCGCCAAAAAAATCAACAAAAAATCTCAAAAAATCAGGAAAATTCACGGAGAGACTGACTTACCCCCTCCCACTATAAGGTGGGGGGGGCCTGTCTCATGCTGCCCCCCTTCGGAGAGGAGTGTCACACGCAGCACCAGTCTCGGTAGCTCGGAACACACAGACGCATAAAACCCCTAAGTTGATAGAAAAGGTGATATCGGGATATATCACCAGCCGTAGAATCTCACTTCTTATCAGGTTACGGGTCACCAGCTCACCACCTCTTTTGGTGGCACTTTCTTTTTGGAGTTGCTAATTTCCGTCTCGCCGAACGTACCGGTCACCACAGACTCGTCACCTTATCGACTACCACGTCTTCACGGACTTCACCACGTCGTGATTTTTTCTCGCGACTAACAAGTTTAACAACAGATTCGTTTCCTAATTAACGACCAATTTACCACTTACAACATGTCTACTTCATCAACCAAACCACGCGGAGTACTTAGGGGTTTGCTCACCCCGAAGCCATCTTCGCCCGCGACTTCTACGCGTTCGGTGTCCGGTGGTGCTACGCCACCTCTCGCTGAACCTGCGGTCGTGGAAGACCCAATTTTGAGCACAAACGATGGGTTTGTACGAGAGAAGCCTACCCATCGCGAGATTCGACCCATGGACTTCCTCGAGAATTCTACCACTCTCCGCAACACCCCGTACCGCGCTTCTACGCGTGGGGTGTTGTCCGACGCTCTCACCAAGACCTTTGACTACGCCGACAATGTGATCGACATCCTCAAGGCGCGTGGTTACCAACCCAAGGCCTCTGGGAGTCACCTTGGAAGGTGGTGGTGCGCGGGAAGATTTCCTCGCTCTGCGTTCGGCCATGATCGCCGTCCTCGACTCCGTCAATTCCGTCGAGACCGCCAAGATCTTCGACCTCGAGTTGGCCTCTTATCACTACGAGTTCTACGACGTCAACTACATGGTCTTCACGATGTTATCCGTCTTGCTTCGTGTAGGAGCCCTTGCTATCTACCACACCGCCGCCAAACGGTATCCTTTTGACGGACGCGCTCTCCTCCTTCGTCTTCACTTCGAGGTGGAGGGCATTCACCGGTCCGACAAGGGCGCCTACATGGAGAACATGCGGTCCTTGCGCGTGGATGAGCGCGAGGACCCGCAACACGTCATCGACAAGTTTCGTGATTTGGCGGACAAGCACCGCCACTACCACGCTGACTTCTCCGACTCCGCCCACGTCGAGACGTTCCTCGTGGTGCTTGAGAAGTCCGCTGACGAGTCCCCCTACGAGGTCCCCCTGTACCAGAGCATCATTGAGGACCTCTACACCAAAGACTACACCCCCTCCTTCGACACCGTCGCCCTTCGCGTCCGCCGCGTTTGGCAGCGCGACGGCGTCGGCGGGCTCGCTCGATTCCCGGCCCCTAGCGTGCCTGACTCTGGTGGTGCTGGATTGGGCAAGTCTGGTGGTGCGAAGGCTTATGCGTTATGCCTTTCGCCCCAAGACTGTGCACCGGTGCTGTTGGTGATTGGGTTACAGGCCCTGGCCCCTACCGTAATTGGGAGGGGCAAGGCCGCCCGTGCCTGGACTGTTTCAGGATGTGGGGGTTGACCGACGTGCACGAGGGCAGCAAGGGGTTATGCCCCTACGTGTGCAAGGCCGCGTTTTCGGACGGCCGTGCCTTGCCTGCGGCTTGCGATCCTCCGCCACGGCCCGACCTTCAGCATCGTGCACCGGCAGCAGCGGGTAATCCGCAGCAACCGGCGTCGGCTTTCTCGTTTCAGCTGCCGCATGATTTAGCCGCCGCCCTTCCTGACCCTCTGAACCAGCCCGCCGAGGTGGAGCCGGTTGACTCGCTGTCTACGGATGACGATGAGCCCGTCAACCCCAACCTCGCCAAGTCGCCATGATTGCGGGCTACGACGAGATCGACGGAGACGATACAGATTGGCCGGCTTTTGCTGAGGGCCCCGTGTGGATTCCGGGGCTCAAACACTAATTCCGTAGACAGTACTGTGTAGTCCTGTTCTGTTTCAATCTTGGCAGCATAAACTGTAAAGGGCTCCTTAGGGTTCACGATGGAATACTCGTAAGAAAAGCACGCAAGATCACACCGTGGGTGTTTCAAAGTCAACGCCAAGGCATGCATCCATCCACGCCGCCAGTCCGCCAGCTGCCACACGAGCCACGGTGCGGGATGCGCACGATCCGAGATATCGATATTTCCGATATCATCAAATGTTATCGATATCCCGTTGTCCACAAAATGTTGTCGACAGATACCGATAACACTGCTTCGGTTGTCGACAAATATGAATAACACCGTTGTGGTTGTCGACAACGGATACCGATAACTACACGCAAGTTGTCGACAGATATTGATATTCCGATATCGCAAAAAAAAGTTGTCGACAGATACCGATATCTCCGATATATCGATATATCGGACATCGGAGATATCGATACGGTACCTTGGTACGAACCTACGGATCAGTCAGCAGTCCAGTGTTGGCGGCCTAGGAATCTGTCACGATAGGGGCCTGCACCGGGACTCGTCCCGGTCAGGCGGCTGCCTCGTATACAGATTTCAGCAACCGCGAATGCCGCGGGATCAAAGAAAAAGGTGGGAGCTAGCGAGCGGACACGGCGGACCGGTGGTAAAAGGCCCGATAACCTCACGGAGACGTTGAAATACGTATATACTTATTAGAAGAAGTATGTGCGAGAAGGAATATATATATATATATAAATAAATATATATATATATATATCTGTCTACTTAAATGACAGAAGCCGGCCCGTGCAGCAAGCTAGGTCACACACTCAAACTAAGCGGAGATAATAAATTAGAGACATTGTTTTATTGTCTGAGCACACGGCCCGCAGGCTGACCTGGAACCTCAGCGGATTGAGGGGTGACAGAGAGGACAGACGCACCCCCCAGTGTGGGGGGTCAGAATCTCTGTCTCCATGAAATTGGTCCTTATCGGCGTAAATGTTTTATTATTATTGTTTATGTCTACACCCCTTCGCTTGATCGACCCTCCGTGCCCGTGACACACCGAAACGCGCCAGAAAACTAGCGCGAGCGTGAGTGCCAGCGCCAGGCCGAGGCGCGCCATCGCCAATCGCTACTGTGTCACGCGTGATGACGATGCGACGCGACGCGACGCGACGCGACGCGACGCGACGCACCCGCAGGTCCCGCACCCTTTTCAATGGAATGCCATGCATGACACATCGACATTCCTGATTTCACTGGCCTTTTTTTATCGCCAGGCGGAAAAGCCCTTTCAAGAATACACCAAACTCGTGCAGTAAAGGTTACGGTCAAAACCACCAAGGAACCTCGGGTTGCTTTCCTCCGTGGTTTCAACGGTGCATTGTTGTTTAGTATCCAAGACAGCAAAATGCAGAAAACATTTGCGATGATCAAGCCCGACGCCGTTTCGGCCGGGTACCATCATAACATTCTTCAGGAACTAGAGCTCGGTGGCTTCGCCATCGTAAGCAAGGCTCGCGTTCAGGTGAACACTATGACCGCGGATATTTGCGCAATCTTGCATTTTCTTCCCCCCTTTGCTGAGAGTGCGGCTTTTTCAAGTTCATACACGAGATAATGTGATTCCTCCGATTTATTGCTGTTTGGTGAAACTAACTTGGTTTAGGCGACGATTTTGATTTCCATTTCCGCGCAACCCACGCAGCCTGCGTGTTCTTCAGGGAGACTTGCCTGAAGGGGAAGGAAGAACCAGTAGTGACAGATATTGATGGTTTTTTTGCGAAGATTCTGGATTTCGCTCCAGTGATTCCAATTTGCTTTTCCTTACGCGTTATCCTTGCGTGAATTGGAGAACAAGTCGCCTGGACGTATCTGCTCGGGCAGCTCATGTGGGACAAGGTGGCGCGCCAGTTCTGCGTGCTCAGCGAGCACACTCGCGCCCAATGGGATCTCATGGAGCGCATGGTACGTCACACCATGGAAGGTGCCGCCAACATGACCCCCATGGGTAAGATGACTGGTGAGTTCCAGCTGCCTTTTTACTATGAGAAGGACCAGCGCTGGCAGTACCAGCATCTAAAGTACGTACAGCGAGTGGACATCGCTGACCTTCGGGCTCGTCTGAAGGTGAGGTACGACATGGAGGTGGCTGGTGTGGAGGACGAGAATGTGAAGGTGGCCCCGCAGCTCACGCTGTCAGACGCAGCGGACAAGATGGGGAAGTTCTACCCGGTGACAGATGGGGAAGGAGGCAGTGGCGAGGTGTTCAGCACGAACGCCGCCGCCGTGGAGTACCTACACCTGGGGGACAACGCGAGAGTGATGCTCGGTGCATGCAAGACAGAGGAGCAAGCACATGACGCGCTGGACACTTATGGGGCCAGAAGGAACCCTCCAGTACGCACGTCCAAGACTCTCAGGACGCCGAGGACGGTCAGGGGGGATGAGGCAGGGCCATCTGGCTCCGCACCGCCACCATCCTCAGCCACGCTTCGTTTAAGACATCAAACCTGGCCCAATGGCGTCTTCGACCCTGCCATGTTAGAGTACCACGCTTCAGTGTTCCAGGGCACCTACGAGCCAGAGTCGCCCACTCGCAGCGAGAACACAGCTGGGGAAGCCGACTGGCTGGATCTGGGAGGGATCTCAGAGTTCACGGCGCTGCATGGACAGACGGTCTTCCTCATCCAGTACCGTTGTTTCGATAAAGCCTATCGGACACCAGGTGGGAAGGATGTCATAGCCTGATCGCGTCATGGTGACCTGAAATCGCGACCTGACCTCATCAAGGCGTGACACAAGCGTTGCCACGCTCGTGTCGCCGGCGATTTCTGGCGAAATCGCTTCCTCACGCCACGTCAGTCGTCACGCGTTGTCGCTCGCGGGAAAACTGTTACCTCACGGAAATTCATATGTCGCTTTGTACAAAATCTGTCGTTTTCTACAGTTTTCCCATGTACTTAAATATGGAATTTACCACAGGTCCCATGCCATCTTCACTGAAAACGTGAAAAGTCCATTCTATATTTTAAAGCATATAATTATATTATTGTATTATTGTTTAAAGCATATAATCGTATAATCATATAATTATATAAAGAAATTATGGCATGGGGATACGGTCTGCCGTGGGGCATGGGGCATAGGGTAAGCAGTGGAGCATGGGGCATAGGGTGTGCAAGTGGGGCATGGGCATAGGGTGCCGGCCCCAACCATCAACTCCCACACACATAAGTATTATATTTAATAAGATTTGATTTATTTTATTAATGTGGGGGGTAAATCAACTATGGGGGGCGGGCGGGTGGAGGATGTTTTTATTATTATTTCGGCAACGGAATAAAATCGATAGGCACGATTTCTGCGATTAATCGATAAAACAATATCGGGCGTCAATACCCGACTTTTATGTCCATGGATCCGTCCGGCTCCTCCCCCACCCCCTGCGCGGCTATCGACATATCCAACCTCCCCCCCCTCCCCACCTTCCCCCCACCATATCGCCCTCGTCTCCATACCAGACAGTATGTTATAAATACAAATATAAATATAATACTTGTGTATATTATGACGTACAGTAAATATATTAGATTCCGTAATTTCTTTATATAATTATATGATTATACGATTATATGCTTTAAACAATAATACAATAATATAATTATATGCTTTAAAATATAGAAAGGACTTTTCACGTTTTCAGTGAAGATGGCATGGGACCTGTGGTAAATTCCATATTTAAGTACATGGGAAAACTGTAGAAAACGACAGATTTTGTACAAAGCGACATATGAATTTCTGTGAGGTAACAGTTTTCCCGCGAGCGACAACGCGTGACGACTGACGTGGCGTGAGGAAGCGATTTCGCCAGGAATCGCCGGCGACACGAGCGTGGCAACGCTTGTGTCACGCCTTCATGAGGTCAGGTCGCGATTTCAGGTCACCATGACGCGATCAGGCTATGACATCCTTCCCACCTGGTGTCCGATAGGCTTTATCGTTGTTTCATGGGCGAGATCGAGTTCCAACTTGGGAAGCCCTTCGCGCAGCGAGGAAAGGGGGTGCACACACAGCGACTCAGCAGCAAGACCCTGCACCAGTACTCCTCCTCCGCAGGAGTGGGACAAAGGGGAGAGTTTCTGCCTCTGGGTGGGCAGTCGAAAGACTGCACGGGAGGACTCCTCGGCACCTTACAGAAACACATGGAGCATCTTGTTGATCGAACTCAACTCTTGGAGATAGCCAGAAGCCATTTGAGCGATGGCCCGCGGCAGGGCACCCTACGGGTGTTCAAGACCCGTGCCAACGCCCAGTCCAAGGCCGTATACTACCTCTTCGAGGACAATCGCTACTACCGTGAGCGAGGACCCAGTGACATGGCGTTCACCTTGGAGTACCTCTCCTCAGGAACGCGCAAGTTCGACTGCTGTAGCTGGGAGACCTGGAGAAAGGTGGCAGTGATGCACCGAGAACCATTGTCTGCGTTCACATCCTCGGTGGGCCCGGCATTGCTGGCTGAGGCACGTCGGGCAGAGGTGCAGGTGCGTCTTCGAAACGACTTCATGAGGTGCCTGGACCCAATCGAGGGAGAGGATGCAGGAAGTGAGGAGGAAGATGGCAGCATCTTGGGATACTCTTCCGACCTCGCGGTTGCTGAGGGTGTGAGCACTCACACGTGTCGCACCAGAACACCATCGCCGCAGACAGAGGATGAAGACAGCGTGGAGGTCATCAGTGAAAGACTTGTTGGACTGTCTGCCAGTTTGGCGCAAGGGCAAGCCGAGGTCGCAGCAAACAACCTCACCATGGCGGCTCTCTCGGAATCGATACGGGCACGTCAGGAGATCATCAGGGAATATGAAGAACGACCTCGTGCTGCCCGCGCGACTGCGAGGATGAGCACGCTTGGGCCAGACTGCCCTGGGCTTGATGGTCGTAATGGCGCGCGAGCCGCGCCCACGCAGGCACTCTGCTCTGGCCGAGCTCTCGGCGGGACACAGACCAGGGGCTTGGAGTGCAACATGGCACAGAGACCTGAGCACCAGTCAATCCACGACATTCTGAGATCCCCGGCACATTCCGTTTGCACGCAGCAGACTGAAGCCGTGCCTCCAGCTACAGAAGAGCCGGACTCCATTTCGTACGTGCCATCAACCCCGAGCTCTACAGCGCCCAGCAGCCCGGAGCGTTCCAGTGGCCTCGTTGCGCATGTCGACACTCGACCTTCAGGCCATCCTGCGGCGCGCCCACAGAGTCCAACTGAGAGTGCCGTGCAGCAGCGTTCGCCACGAGCTGGTCAGCGCAGGAGGAGATCACCGAGCCCCAGGGAAGGCGCTCATCGTCAGGATGCGGCTCGCGGTCGACGTGCCGGCAATGGCGCGTCGCGTGCTCCCCAGAGACGCCAAAGTTATGATGAAATCTGGGAGGAGAGGAGAAGGGAGAGCGCACTGGGGCCTTTTCAAGGGGGCACCGGGCCGGCTGCAGCCCGGCGCGCCCGTCACTGAGAAGCAGCCCCGGCGAAAAGCCGGGCACGCAGCCCGCCAATGATAGGCGGGCGAAGCGCACTCAGGTGTGCTTCCTGCTCGTGGGGGTGTTCGTGCGCTTGCATTGGCCGCAGCTGCCTCATTTTGCAGTAATGGCAGTATGGATGGCTATGGAAGTATTCAGATTTCTTGGTGAGGTCGTCGCCTGCTGGGCATTCCACGCTGAAGTGCCCCGCAGAGCCATGGCACGCGCATTGTGGGCCATGCGCGCAGCACCACTCGAGCCATGGGCACATCAACAGGCGCCTCTGCGAGTGCTGTTGGAGCTGGCTAGGCACCTACTGCTGTTGACCAAGGGGGCCCTTGAGGTAGCTGGGCTCCACCATGCCCGGCGTGGGCTGTGGTACGTGCCATTGCTACGGTTCTGTCTCGCCGTGCTCGCCATGCACTTCACGCACATGGTCGGCACTCTGGGGTGCGTCTTGACCGTTGGCGCCCACGTTGTCCACCATGGGTTGCCATGCTCCGGCTTGATTTACAATGGTGGCACGTTCGCCACGCTGGAGACTCAGATAGGTCGCGCGCTAGCGGTCGCCCAGCGGATCTTGGCCGCAGGGCCGGCTACGCTGGCCGCTGTTCCTCGGCGCATGCAGAAGCCGCGCTTTGCCGCCCGACTGCAGCGCCTGCAGTTCACAGCCGCTTGCTACCGAGTGGCGCACTGTGTCTATGTGATATCAGTCTTGGCGCTGGTGGTCTACGTGTCTGCGGGAGGAGGCCTGGGCCGTATGCAAGGGGGGTGGAAGATGTTGACTTGCATACTGACCCTTCACCCTCCAGTTAATCCAGTGGGTACCAGCAGAATTTTGAAACTTTTGCTCCTGCTAGCGGTGGCTGCTTGGGTGGCTGCTGTGGCCCCTGGGGAGTTTCAGGGCGTGCTGACGATGGGATCGTGCTCGAGCTCGCCGACCAGATCTGCCAGGACCGCCTGGGAAGACCAGAGGTCTTCGCGCCAATGGGACACCGGATGGGAGGCTATGGTGGCAGAGCAGGACGAGGTGCTTCCGCACACGGTGCTGGACACGTTGCAGCCAGGGGGCACGACCAGGGTCACCAAGGACGAGGCCGCGTGGCTGGACACCGAGCTCAATGCCACCTTTGGAGGACATCCCGAGTTCACCGAGGAGAATTGGGAGGAGATGCGCAACGTGGGAAGGAGGTGCAGCTACTGCTTCGCCAACAAGCCGCAGGACATCAAAGGCTACCATGGGGGCGCGGCGCATGCGACCTTCGCCATCCCTTTCAAGGACGAGACTAAGGTAGCTTACCAACGACCGAGGAAATACAGCCCGGGAGAACAGGAGATCATCGACCTGCACTGCAAGGAACTGCTGGAATATGGCTTCATCGAGCCGGCTTCGCAGCACTGCAGACACGCCAGCAACGTGGTGGTCGCGGGGAAGAAGGATCACGACACTGGACAGTGGACCTCGACGAGATTCTGCGTCGACCTCCGGTCTACGAACCGGTTGTCGCTGAAGGATAACACGTTACCACATCGTCCAGAAGAGCTCTACCAGCGCGTGGCCAAGGCCAAGTTCAAGACTACCCTGGACGCGACCAAGGCGTTCCACCAGATTCCCATGACCACTGAGGAGGACAGGGACAAGACAGCGTTCTGGTGGGGCAACCAGCTTTATCGCTACACATCCATGCCGTTTGGAGCAGCTGGAGCAACCGCAGCCTTCATCAGGATCATGGACTACGAGCTACGTCATCTGCAGCACTGCACGGTGGCGTACGTCGATGACGTGTGCATATACTCAGACACCGCTGAGCAGCACATCAAGGATGTGGAAGCCGTGCTTCGCACTTTGGGGGATGCAGGGATACGTCTGCATTCGGGCAAGTCGACCTTCGGGTCAGCCACGGTGGACTTCTTGGGCTACCGCATCGGCTATAACACCATTGGCGCGCAGGACATCAAGTGCAAGGCCATCCAAGAGCTGCCCAAGCCCGAGGATAAAACTGGAGTACGCTCCATCCTTGGACTCATGAACTATTACAAAGGTCTGGTGGGGGAACCCATGGGACCCAACTACTCAGAAATGGCACGACCATTGAACGACTTGCTCAGAAAGGAAGTGTTGGATGTCAAGGAAGCTTGGGGGAAGGATCAGGACCAGGCATTGCAAGCATTGAAGGACGCCCTATGTTCGGGGAGATGTTTGAAGCCCATTGATTGCAGCAAGCCCATCTTCCTCTAC
>LGRX02030570.1:0-15586 GCA_001247695.2 Cymbomonas tetramitiformis
GGCCTGCACCGGGACTCCCAGTCAGGGCTGCCTATACAGATTCCAGCACACCACCCCAGCACTGTGGGTGGTGACTGCCTAGGAGAGTCAGAATGTTAAGATAAGTTAGGGTAGGAGCTAGGGTAACAAACCTAACTGCTAATTCAACTGTGCAATTCTGATACACAAATTGAAACCCTCTAGCCGGCACAAGAGCAGAAACATACAGGCAATGCAAGTCCTGCGAAACTACTGAAAAGCTCCGTGTCAGCAAGTCAGATTGAAGAGTTCAAAGTTGTCAAAGTAAAAGCATAAACCAAATTGAAGACCGTGTTGAGGTCAAAGTACATCTCAGCACACCACCATGAAAGTGGTGTACTGCCAGAACCAGAAACATAACTACTCGGGGTCAATGGCCAGAGGAGCACCGTCACCACAACGAGCACTGTAGTAGTCCACAGTAGCACGGCGGAGTAGCACAGGGCTGCCAAAGTGCAAGGTGTCGGTCACGGAGAAATCATTCGCCAGAGAATTTGACGGAGTCGGTGTTGTTGACTCGCCGATCACAGGAGGCTGCACCGCACCAGGGTGCTGCCAAGTGCTGCCCGAAGGTGGCGCCTCGTCATCCGAAGACGATGCCGGCGACAACGGAGGACCGCCCTCAAATAAGATGCCAGGTGGCGGCGGCCCGGGATGCCACGGCACCGGAGCCACATAGAGGCCCTGCTGCCGCTGCACCCGCCGGTGGCGACGAGGCGGGATGGCACATGGCACCGTGTCAAGCGGCGACTCCTCGCCCCTGCACAGCACAGGCTGCAGCGCAGCCCGACCCGATACCTGCACAGGGTCGACGTCGTTGGCCACCGTGTAGGTGGCTGCTCCTACTCCCATGACAGAGATCAAGAGAATGAAAGAGAGAAGGAAGGGCATCCCCCACAAGCCCGCGTGGGCGGGGAAGCCCCACGGAGGCTTTCCACAGCCGTAGCTGCGGGGAGCACCCTCACGCCAATCCTCCAGAACACCACCAGAGTGAGGTGCCTGGGCCGCGGGCGTTGACGAGTGATTTGCCGAGATGGCCGAGGCCCGCGGCTTCACGACGAAGCTGCCGTCAGCGAGGTCCTCGTAATCGTCCGTGTCGTACCCCGTGAGATCAACCCGTCCGATGGCGGCGTGGTTCACGGTCTGAACGAACCCAGCGAACTCACCGTCCGCGTCCGCTGTGGTGGTCACCCGCGCCGATTGAAGTGGCGCGGGCCCTACATCTCCCCCCTGCGAGACAGGCATAGCAGGGGCCGGCACGGCGGATGCCGATGCCGCCGCACCACCTGCCGGAACCTGCTCCTCCGGTGTGGCCACCGCTGCGGCGGGTACGCACACCAGAGCCGAAGCCCCCTTGCCGTCACCGGCAGGAGGCGGGAAAGACGCGTGAGTGTAATGCACCTGTGGGTTGGCCGCGGAGTGAACCTCCGCGGCAAGATCGTCGAGCCTGCGGAGAATGTCGTCCCCCTCGGAATCCGGCTGCTGCTCCACGGCGAAGCCGTAGGCGGACACGTCAATGCCGCCCACCGCTCCCGCAGAAAGCACCGCGGGCGGCCCGTACGCGGCTGCCGCACGCGCGAAGGACTCCGCTCCGTCATCCGCCGCCTGCTGGAACAACGCACACATGGCGAGTGCGTGCACCCCCTCTGCGTCCTCCTCGTCGATGGGAACGCAAAATGCCGCGGCAGAGGTGGGCGGGTGTTGGCGCCCGCCCAACGGGCAGTCGCGGTAGAAGTGATACGCCTCACCTTTCCCCGCCTCCTTGCACCTACCGCAGAACGGCCTTGCCCGTTGATCGTCACGGTCGAATCCCACCGGTGGGGCCTTGTGGGTCCCCACACGGAATCCTCGCGGCTGCTGCCCCCGCTGTTGCTGCTGCCGCTGCTGTACCCGCTCCCGTTGTTGACGCACAACCGGAGCGGCCTCACCCCGCTGCCGCTGTACGAGCTCCGTCAGCTCCGTGATCTTCTGGAGCAGCGCATCGTACTCACTGCTGGAGAGGTGTGCGGAGACCCCGCCCGCACCAGAAGCTGCCTTCCCCCCGTCCGTCTGCGCCCAAGACTGATAAATCTCGACCACCAAGGAGCGAAGAGAAGCAAGGGACACGTGGGACAGGTCGGCAGCCATGGGATAGCGGACCTTTACCGCCGCGTAAAACACGGGGTCGAGGCGGGTGTAGAGAGACAATTTTCGTGTTGCCTCGGTCGGAGTCCAGTCTGAAGTCCTGTTATCCCGCACCAAACGTTGTTCCTTAGCCAAAATCGGCTGCGGGTCAACGTTTGCGGGATAACGTAAAGCCGCATGCTCCTCCTGTTGCGACTCCCGCAGCGCCACCGGCACAGAGCCCTTGATGATGTCGACAAGAGCACGTCGTCCATCTCGGTCAGTCGAGGAGTCGGTGCCAGTCAGCCAGACATACGCGTTGCTGTGCTTCTCCACCACGAGAGCCAGAACGTCGTACAGCAGTCCATTCACTCTGCTGACCACGGGCACCAGAGGGTCGTCGAGGTCAAAGGAACGCAGCTCCAGACCAGCAGACTGAAACTCCGTGCGTAGCTGCACCACCAGGTCGGACAGGAGGCCAGAGTCGTCCGTACCGCGAAAATGATGCTTCTTGTCACCAAGAATATCCTCACGGATACTCTTGGCCCAAGCCCGATGCAGCCGTGCCTTGTAAATCTCGTCCACCAATTTGGACTGCTCCTGCAAATAACGTCTGACGGCAACGTCCGCGTCCACGTTCGATGCAGGGTTAGGAGCGGGAACCACCGGCGTAGCAGCCGTCGGAGTGTTCCGCACCTCGTCGATCAACCTCAAAGAGGCATCGATGTCACTGTCCCTCGTGAGGGACTTCTTGGATCTCGTCGTCATACCCATCTCTAGAAAAGCCTGAGGGGAGGCGGTACGCTGCAGCACGTTTGGGTAGGGCCGCGGAGAAAATGCGACGTCACGGACACGGAACGAACGGTCGGGCCATGCTAGCGAGGGGCGAAGGAAGATGTCGTCGAAGTCAAAGGTGCTTAAGTCACCAGCCCAAAACACGGCAGCAGGCGGGATCAGAGCGAGCAGAGAACCGCGAATAGTGAACATTGCGACGACGAAACCCAATCCAAGCCGGCACCCCATAGCTGCGGCCCAAGTCGCTCACCGCAAGACGCTCATCTCAAAATCTCCACTAACGCCCAAACGCGCAAACGCGCACCACCTCTCCGAGCGGCCGTTTAGCCAATCATGGCCAAACTAGCAAGTGGAATAAAGCGTGGATGGGGCCACGACCTACCGGAATATCCTAGTTCACTAGATATCAGAGGGTCCCGAACTGTGTGGATAAACTCTCATAAGATAATAAACCCTAAGCTAGATATACCCGGAACGGTCTCGCAACGGTCTCGGATACTAGCCTACCTGTGACACAGCGTGTGTCACAGCACGAACCTATAGATCAGTCAGCGGTCCAGTGTTGGTCCTAGGGGTCTGTCATAGGGGCCTGCACCGGGACTCCCAGTCAGGGCTGCCTATACAGATTCCAGCAAAGGATGCGTGCCGGTTTATTCCGCGGGGAATTGTTATTATTCGACATTCGCTAGGACGGGGGTTTCTTGCCTATTGGTTGAGCCTTTTTTGAGGCGTTGGTCTTCTACAGATAGCGAGGCATTGCGTGCCTGAGACGTGTGGGGAATTTCGACAGCATTGACAGATATTTGACAGGTCAATGTGCCTATCGGCTTGTAACGGGACGTATAACTTTGAGACATATTGTGCCTAATGCGGATTGATAATTTGTCAAAAGCGCTCACTGGGTTGGTCATATGCGCTTTGTATGCGTGGGCTTTAAAGCAAATTTGATACAGAGATGAGTCGTGGACAACTCCCCCTCGTTTGGCTTGGATTTTGGTGCCGACAGACTACCTTGAACTGAATGCAACACAGTCATTTGTGCAAGTTTTGTTTTTGTATAAACTTCATTTTCTTTGTTGGCTCGAGGTTGAGTGTTGGGATGAGCGGCGTCAAGAGGCGGGGTTTGAGGTTTGGGCGGAGAGGCGATGCTGACGTGGTGTCTTGTTTTCTTTCGCCTTCTTTTCCGCTTCTTTTCTCGCCACTCCTAATCAACGGGAGCGGTTCATAAAGGCGAACCTAGCGATCATCCCATTATCGGGAAATCCATTGGACCAACAGTATTACTGTTGATCCTTGGCATTCTCCCGTCACAGCGATGACGCGTCATCAGGGAGCCAGATCGTTTCTGAATTGCGATCACAAGCGTCTGTTCATCTCCGGTGGTATCGCTGGTGTTGCTTTAAAACTTGCAATTTCGTGTTGCAAAACACTGATTTTTCCTGCCTGCTGACGAGTCTACGCTTTTCCCCTGTGGTTTTGTTTATTTTTTCTTCCCTGCCCACCCGCCCAGGAAAAAATTGTGTCTTCAACTCAGGGCTCCGACCCGATGCTGACGCGGTGTCTTGTTTTCTTTCGCCTTCTTTTCCGCTTCTTTTCTCGCCACTCCAAATCAACGGGAGCGGTTCAGAAAGGCGAACCTAGCGATCGGGAAATCCATTGGACCAACAGTATTACTGGCGCTCGGCTGGCGATGGCGTGGCGTGACACATCAACATGCAATGGGTAGAAATCAACTCGAGTCGCCGATTAGAGAAGGGCTCTATCTAATCGTGCTGTGCCTGATGAGACTGCATACGATAGTTTCATTCGAGGCTCGCTAGATATTGACGTGGCAGCCAACCTTCTACGGATGAACAGACATGAGACAATGCCAGTATGCCACCATTAGATAGATGCTGTCGAGCTAATCATGGAGATCTTACGGTCATTTTGCACCCCAAAAAATGGCGATCAGACGAACAAAAACTTTTGACCGGTGTCTCCTCGCTGAGCTCCACAGCTCCTGTCCTCCCTAAAGTAAACACGCCTTCCCAGTCCGGAGTCCAGTCCGACGCGAGTCCCGAGTCGCTCGCGTCGGAAGTGCAAGTCAGGAACAAGAGGAGCAATCGTTGCGAGGCGGCAAAATCATTCGGATTGCTGCCTGCCCTCGCCTGAGACGTTTGATGCTTTATGATATTCACGAAGCCAAGAATTGCAATAACATTTATGCACATCTGGAAAAACTAATTGCAGATTTCGCTAGAGTATCCTTTACTGCGCGGGGTGTGCAGAAGTGCAACTGGCTTGGATCGCCCCGAACACAAGAAGGGTAACTGACCAGGAAACCTAGAGGACCGGGTTCTTTTAACACCGTTTGCAGCGAATCGAGGACTGCACGACTTGGCGATTTCAAGCGTTGTAGCAAAATAAATACAGGGCTCACTTGTGGCTCCTGTCGAACACTGATTAGGTGAGAGAGGGGGCTGGAATGCCCGAAACGAGCTTCATCTAACAACTTTTGCGTGTTATAACTTGTAACCTTCGCAGCTTATTTCACTTTCACAGAATTTTACATAGTTTCTCAAGCCTTTAATGGTGCAAAAGAAGGCAACATATGTTATGAGCGTTGTTGATTTGCCTGTGTTCGTTCAATTCAGAAGACTTGTCGAAGAGCACGCGGCTCTTCTTGCTCTGGGCGTCAGTATCGTGCAACCCGAGAACAGGAACCTACAACAATGTTTTTCCAGCTTACTCTTGAAAAGGAGATCATGCTGCATCCTCGCAACTTCGGTCCGAAAATGCGAGAAGTGCTGAAGGCAAGCTTGAAACAACAGGTGAGCACTCCGCCACGTAAACTGACTCGAGCTCTTTTGTATACACGCGTTGGCATATGGATCAGGGTTACCTTCTTTGGGCTCAGGTGGAAGGTACTTGTGACGGCCGCCATGGATATATTGTGATCGTGACAAGGATCCATGATACAAACCCGGTGCGGTGACATCGACTCCCATGGCCAGCATTTCTCGTCATTGAGCGTGCCAGAACAGTAACTGTGTTGGGCGGTGTCTGAACAGCACATGTTCTGAACGGAACCTCAAACTCTTGTTTTTCACTTCCGCTCTTGCCGCGTTAAGTTGCCTGCAAGGCGAGTGAGCTCCACCGATGTGACGCGACGTTTGCAGGGCGTGATCGTTGAAGGTACTGGGTGGGCCAAGTTTCAAGTTAAGTACGAGTGTATCGTATTCCGCCCCTTTAAGGGCGAGATCCTCGAGTGCGTTGTGAAGGAAGTCACAAAGGTGAGTCAAAACGTGTTTCATCTGCGAGCCGATATCTGCGTAAGCTCGTGCACCGTTTGTTGTCACACGTATGCGTGATTCCGAGAGGGTCAGCAGTAAGTCGCCAACCACGTTCTACAGTGATCAGGATTTAATGCGATCTACCGTTGCACACGACTTCTTCTTCTTCTTCTTGGCTGAGCGCAGTTGGGAGTTCTAAATGCTGTTTCCCATCAGGCGGAAGCCTGCCTACTCCCTGTAAGCTTTGGCGAGCGCGCCGACTGCCGCTTGCCCTCTGTCAGAATATTGCGAGTTGCGGCATGGCTGCGCGCGCAACCATTTTCATCGTTCGGATAGGGTTTTGCGTGGGATAGTTCTCCAGCTGATGGATCTCGTTGTGTTTGCGGTGTTGTGTAGTTTGGTTTTTTTGCAGAGGCGGGACCGCAACAGATCTTCGTCTCAGAATATGTAAGTTCAGTACCTGATGCATCTTAGCCATTCGCCGCTGCTAATAGGATGGCTTCGGTTTTCTTGAATACAGTGTGTAGGGGTAGGTGGTTTCCGCATTCCGACACCATGAAGTTGCGCCTCCTACAGGGACTCGCTAAGCGCACAAACCCATTATCGGGCTCCCCGACGGCCGTTTAGTCGCGCGCTCCCTCACATGATCGTTGCATGACTCTCGCAAAAGCTGTGAAACGAACTGTGGTCTTTTCCCGGCTTCGTGGGTCGTCCAAGTTCGCATCGGGAGAACGCGGCCCCTCGCACCTGTGCATGCCCGCGAACAGGGAGCAACTGACCTTTCGTCCGAAGACATTCCAGTTGACAAGGCCTTCAATTCCTCATCATCGGTTTCGCTCATCCTCCTGCAGATGATACCTTCGGATTACCAGTTTTCGAGCGTCGATGAAGCCTGCTACATTTCAATCGACGGCATGGTGAGCACCTCCACGGACTCCTTTTTATTTCCGCAGAGTTGATTGTGAACTTGTGCCTTTGAACCCTTGATCCAGGAAGTCGATATATTCGAGGGTCTTGCTTGGTAGCCGCCTTTGAGCCTCACTCGCAGTGTGAGGGCTTCGCTCCACATCGACGCATTGTGTGTGACTGTACCATGGCTGTATCAATCAATGTCATATAGTGGACAGAACGGGGTAGCCTCCCTCCAGGACCTCTCTGCAGGGGCCTGCCTGGTGGAGAGGAAGGTGGAACACAATATCTTAAAAAAACACCGCTTCCTCGTGCACTCTCAGCGCGTTTGTTCACGGATTCAGGGTTCACATTTGTGTACACGAGGCGTACTTGTGCTTCAACCTGGGCTCCCGCTCTCGCACAATGGGCCCACACTAGTGAAGCTATGTGTCGGATGTATAAAGCGCCCGTGTCGTCATTTCTCCTTCGTCAACCAAGTCATGTCCTGCCAAGTTCATGCGTATCTTCTCCTTACTGACCTTTGTTCTGCTGTGCGAGTGTAACAGGAGCGTATCCGAAAAGATAGCGAGGTCCGCCTTAAGGTCATGGGTACCTGCATCGAGAACACAGAGATCGTGCGCCCCTGCTCACTTCTGTTGCCTTCTCTTCTTGTGGGATGTCCTTCTCACAGTTCAGTTCGACTTGTGTTTCTGCGCCCTTCGTGTTTTGTGGTGCACGAGGGAAGGGATGGCAAGATAGATACAAGCTACATATCTCGTATAGATACTGAACATACAGTATATACGCTTGTGAGAGGTGCAGAGCCAGCCCTCGCCAGGGCTTTGGCTGTAGCCCTTGTCCTTTATTTGCTGGATGCTTGTTTCCACTCTTGGGTGAAGAAAGGGGGGGGAGCTCCGACGTTTCAGAAATGTATTGGCAGCATCAAAGAGGACTACTTAGGCTTGATCTCCGACTAATGTGACGCAAGCTCATTAGCTGCTGTTTCGCATCAGAACATCCGACACTGATCTGCCGATGAAGTACTTCGCAAAATGAAGGACAGCCCACAGTCTGTGACAGGGGTGATGCAATGGTCGCTTAATACGATATCGGAAGAAGTGTTGGAGCACGAGAATAGCGTTACATTTCGCTTGCAGAGCACCTGTGCACCTCTATTCTCAGCTACAATATCAACGTGCAGAGTTTTCCAAAGACTTTTGCAGCAGCTCAACATGAGGGAAAATTTAGTCATACTATTATGCTATTATGCCGCACACTTGTTTGAAATATTCATATTTACCTGTTTTCAGATAAGTGCTGCATTGGATGTTCAATTATCTGCTTTGGTGGTGATCCCATGTAATTTGCAACTTTAAAAAATGAAGAGGTGCTTGCTGTCTACTCGAAACTGACACAGCATACTTTGGTATGTGATGGCCGGTAAGTGGTGAGCATCTGGGTGATAAAGGGCCGATTCGCAGGTTAGTATTTTGCGTGTTCACGATTCCCCCTGAACCATAATTATGACTGGATTTAGTGAGGGATTGATCTACCTTCATGTTTATCACATTATAGCATCAATGTATGTGGACAGATTACGAGGTACTAATTGCAAGTCTATGTAATATCCTTGCAGTCCGGTTATCAAGTTAACTTTTGGGGGGAAATGGCATGACTCGCCCACAACTTGTCAAAATAAATGTAAAGTAAAATACATATAGCACACTTGTATGATATTAGAAAACGGTATAATGTTTTTTGGGGCCTTTAGGGGTAACTCTGCTGTGCTAAATTCTGTACAAATCCGGTATAAAACTCATGAACTATTGAGAAGCAGCATATGACGATATACAATAAACATAGTGTGACAATACGACAATAAACATAGTGTGTGCGAGCAAAATAAATAGTGTTTACAAATTACCATCCTATATAGGTATCCGCTGAAACTATCGGTAACCCGGACAAAGAAATGTTAACATGCCGAACTATAAAGAAAAAAACACAGTGCGGGAATACACACGATCCACCAAAACCGAGAATGTGCACTCCGGCCGGTTCGCGCCAAGATCCCAGAACCCTGACGCGTCTTCCTCACCGTCAACATCCCAAAACGCTTGGCGCATCGTCCCGTCGCTCCTGCAGGATGAACGATATATAAATATTGTCAGTCGGTGAATGAAAAACAAGCAGCACAAGCTATTTCATGTCAGCCAGGGAAAGTAGCGTGGTCCTAAACATTAGTACGGTAGCATAGCCAACCAAAATCGGGGTTTATCTCGCCAGGGCAGATCCCCAGACGCGCTGCTACCTCTTCGAAGAAAAACACATGGCGCAACAGTTCCTACACAAATTCTAAAAACGAGATCGCGTTCCTAAAACACAAGATCGCAAAAAAGTGTAGACAAGGCATGCGCACAAATTTGCCAAACATCAAAACAATGAGAGGCGGACATGTGGAGCAGCTGTGGTTGCGAAATAACACAAGAGAAATGTCTTGGCAATCACGCAGAAAAGCCAAGCACACAGACTTGGGAACAAACAACAGATCCTGTGCCAGAGAAACAGAGAAACCTGAAACCAGATGAACAGATGAGGTCGTCGTGCCAATGGACCACCATACAAAACAAACCACTGCTCAGATCCGCTTGTAAAATTCCCACACAAAAGCTTCCAGCCGCACGTCAGAGAGTAGTCTGGCCGCCAGGTTCGGTCGCAAAAGACCTCTGCTCCTTATGTTTTGGAGCCCGGCCAAATTACCTTTATTGCATGCCTTAATCAGCAGCAACAAAGCGCGAATCCCAACGGGCGGCGATGACCGAAGCTCCATCCGACGATCGCCGAAGGCAATGCAAATAAAATGACTGACGATCGCTGACGAAAATTCAGAACATCGCGACGCCAACGCCATCGCCATCGCCATCGCCCACGCCCACGCCATCGCACGACGAACAACCTGACGTAAGCGATGTTCGCGCATACTGGCACCACAGCGCGCCATGTCAGCATGGCATCGCGGCGCCCGCGCCATCGCATGATGAACAACCTGAAGTAAGCGACGTTCGCGCATACTTGCACCACAACGCGCCACGTCAGCATGACATCGCGATCCTTTGCATATCTGATATTAGTATTAACAAATTATGAAAAGGGGGCGAGGGGGAAGGGGTGATGGGGGCGCGACGAGCGCGATGAGGTGAGGGGGCGGGGAGCCCGCAATAATAACGCATGTTCAGATGATCAAACGAGATGACCTAGTGTCTCAGAGATCCCCTAGACCGAAAAGCCTAGTATTTGTAAAACTGGGATCTCGACTAAGTGTTTGAACTTTGAAGGGACGACGACGCGTTTTATCCAATCAAATTTGACAACCTCGTCTCGAATGCTCGATCGACTGCGGTTCCAATTCGCTAAGAAAAAGAAATGTCCCACCTGTTGCACTGTTTATCGGACAATAACTGTGATACGCGATGGCAAACATAGCCGCAAGATACGAACGCTATGAAAATACATAAATACATCTAGAGCCATACATTTTCAATCTAACGACGCAAAGTTTCCGACTGTTTTTCGCAGCGTTCTCATCTCGTGGTACCCAGGATGACATGATACGTCATACTGACACGCATTGACAAACGTTAATATCAAGGTCATACTCACATGCAGTCATACTCACATGCAGTCATACTCACATGCAGTCATACTCACATGCAGTCATACTCACAGTCATACTCACAGCCATACTCACAGACTGAGGCGAGAGCGAGATCGAGACTTGTATTCCAATCTTCAGTCATACTTGGATGGCGCCATCTTGTGACTCTCTTTATTTTTTATTATATTTTCTCCCTGAAAAAATATAAGTTATCAACCTTTGCATCCGGAAAACAGCCATAACTTTAACAAAAAAAAGGACCCGCGCCGTTTTGCAGGCAGCTTTTTCTATGTAAAGCCCCCATGATAACATGCATGCCCATTAAAAAAACACCGACGTAAAAATCTCCCCGACTAGTGAGGCACACATAGCTATTTCAGCGTGTCGGGACACCCACACGGTGAAGTGAAATACTCTGCAATGAGGTGGAAGAGAATCGCACTGCACGTCACGTATCGGATCAACAATTGGCATTTCTAGCGAGGTAGCTTGACGGTGTCGCCGTGTGACTACGAGAAGAGACACGCACACTGTGTCGGACAGCAGTCACGATGCCACTTTCAGCACACTGCCTTAGCCGGTGACGACGCAGTAACAGACAGGCTAGCAGCGGGATATAAACACTTAAATTGGCGGGAACGGACGACATGGGGACCTGTTCCAGTGTCCCTCAAGGCAGGGGTGTCCCATCTATTATAATTACCAACAGGCTCTTCCGCATAATCTTTCGTGCTCCTACCGCGCTATTCCGATTACTTGCACATTTCGAGTTCTCTCTTACGCTTGGTCGACTTTACACAAAACTTCAGAATTTCTAGATCGTGAGATATATGCGATGTAAGTACGCACCCACGTATAGTCATAGTTACGTTTGGGAGACCACTGAGCGGTATCGACCATAGCTTTCCAACACCGTTATCAATTTGATACCTCAAGTGCACAATGTGTTCAGATTGCTATGGGCGATATATTTATCGAACAAAAGTATTTTCGGAATTGTTGTGTAAAGTCGACCAAGCGTAAGATAGACCTTGATTTATGCCCGGCTAGATTTGCACACCGCTGAGCACGGGGACCGCACGGAAATCTTGGCCATTTCGAAAGTGGTCGCTGTAAACGAGTTCGCAGCTGCATCTCGCAGGGCCGTTTATAATGATTCTGCCGGCATCGCTCTCGAAGTCTCGATGCCGTCTCCTAGATGGACCCCCGTCACGTCCAGGGCGGATCGCCGCAGTGGGCACAACCATATATTGCTGTCCCATAATATGGGACTCCGTCCGTTGCCCTGCTGCTACTGCGATACTACCTGCAGGTGTACATCATCATAACAGAGGGAATCTGGAGGTCCTGCAGTGGGCGCGCAAGCGACGACTGCCCGTGGGACGCCAGCACATGTCAGGCTGCGGCAAAACATGGGCATCTGGAGGTGTTGCAGTGGGCGCGTGAGCATGGCTGCCCGTGGGACGCCAGCACATGTCAGGCTGCGGCGACATGTGTGCATCTGGACGGGTGCTGCAGTGGGCGCGCGAGCATCGCTGTCCGTGGGATGTCAGCACACGTTGTCAGGCTACTGCGGCAGGTGGGCATCTGGTGATGATTCAGTGAGCGCGCGATCATGGCTGCCCGTGGGACGCCTCGGCATGTAATTCTGCGGCGGAACATGGGCATCAGGAGGTGCTGCAGTGGGCGCACGAGCATGGCTGCCCGTGGGAAACAGCCGGCGTGTACCGGGAGGCACAGCTCAGGGCTATGCCCCAAGGCGTATGCCCCATGGGTATGCCCCGAGGCGTATGCCCCATGGGTATGCCCCGAGGCGTATGCCCCATGGGCATGCCCCGAGGCGTATGCCCCATGGGCATGCCCCGAGGCGTATGCCCCATGGGCATGCCCCGAGGCGTATGCCCCATGGGTATGCCCCGAGGCGTATGCCCCATGGGTATGCCCCGAGGCGTATGCCCCATGGGTATGCCCCGAGGCGCATGCCCCATGGGTATGCCCCGAGGCGTATGCCCCATGGGTATGCCCCGAGGCGTATGCCCCATGGGTATGCCCCGAGGCGTATGCCCCATGGGTATGCCCCGAGGCGTATGCCCCATGGGTATGCCCCGAGGCGTATGCCCCATGGGTATGCCCCGAGCATGCCCCACTCGCGAATAATGGGGAATTGTCGGATATTCACATAAGTGAGCGAGTGGGGAAAATAATCGATGACAAAGCAGATTTCAGGAGAAGATCTGTAATGAAATGATTCATGGTAGATTCCAGGAGAAGATCTGCAGTGGCAATACAAGTATCATGATCTGCCTGATGATTGGTGGAGGAGTAACAGAATCAGGCATGGTCTGTTGGTAATTGGCCGATGACAGATGTCAATCTAGGAATCCTGCTAGTGAGTTAAAGAGCAACATGATGAAAGGGGAAGCTTGGGAAAAGTGAACCTCAGTTAGTGTTGATCAAGAGAATGGAATACACAAGTTTTACATGTTAGGATTAGGCATGGCGCCAAGACTATACATAAGGATATGATGTAGAAGGTTCGAGACCATACATATATCGGAAAAGTGATTGTAATACTAGGCTGTATAGCCAGTGTTTGTCATGAAAGTAAACAGTGGAATGTAAGGCTAGAAGCCTATGTGAAGCACCAAAAACAGTAAATAAGATAAAAAGAAAAGAAGAAAGATAAAAGAAAAGAATAAAGAAAAATAAAATAAAAGAAAAAGAAAGATGTATAAGTTATCAGATATGCGCTGGTACAAATTGGTATTCAGATGTTGAATACGCTCTACGGACCTTTGGGATCTGCCTTTGAGATTTTGCGGATGGCGACTTTTGTGTTTGAGTTTTGAGCTAGCTCTGCTTGCGTTTGGCGGCTCAAATTGCGCGCGTTACGTGCGCTAAAAACACGGAAAGGTTTCGCTACGGGATCTTCTTTGTGAAGGGTTTGGTTGAAGATCTTCTTTGGAGCCTTTCAGAGATGCGACTGCAAGATGACTTGGGCGACTTTTCGTTTTTGCGTTTTGAGCTAGCTCTGCTTGCGTTCGGCGGCTCAAATTGCGCGCGTTACGTGCACTAAAAACGCGGAAAAGTTTCGCTGCGAGATCTTCTTTGTGGAGGATTTAGTTAGACGTGGCAGGATGGGTGGCCTCATGCCCTACGTGTCAAGCAGTTCGTCCACGGGCATCCTACCCCGATGGATTGTTGAATCCGCACGCTATTCCTCAACGCAACTGGCAAGATGTGAGCGTGGACTTCGTTACAGGGTTGCCGCTCACCGCCCAGGGGAATGACGCCTTCGTCACCCTTACGTGCAAGCTGAGCAAAATGGTACACCTTATGCCCATGAACTTTGGGGACAGCTCTGCGCAGACGGTGGCCCGCATCTACTTCGACGTGGTCTGGAGGCAGCATGAAGCCCCCATGAAGATTGTATGTGACCGTGACCCCAGGTTCCAAGACTCGTTCTGGCGTGAGCTAATGAGACTTATGGGGGTGCGGGTGGCTTCTACCACTCCGTACAACCCTCGTTCAGACGGGCAGGCGGAACACACCAACGGGGTGGTCGAGGACATGTTGCGCTCGTTCGTGGGTGCCAATCCGGATGACTGGGACCTCTACATGACAAACGTGGAGTTTGCTATCAACGACTCGCGTAGTGACGTCACAGGATTCACTCCCTTTGAGCTATGCTACGGGGTATCTCCGATGTCTCAGCTGGACATGTTCCTGGAGGCTGCGACTCTCCCTGGCTCTGCGCGACGAAAAGGGGGGGTGGGTACCGCCCATGAGATGGCTGTGAAGTTTTCGGCGCAGTTGCGGGACGCGCGTGGCCGCCTTGAGTTGGCTCAGCAGCGCCAGCGGGAGCAGTTCGACCGGCGCCACAAGCAGCATAGGTACGCAGTGGGGGATCTGGTATGGATCGAGGCTCGTCACCTGACGGAGAAGGTGATGGACCGTGCGCTGTGCCGGAAGCTCGGCAAGCGTTGCGGCACGGGCCTGTAACTGTCGTGGAGTGCTTCTACAGCGATTTGCAGGCGGAGCTGGCGGAGGCGGACCGCGGGGCACCGGTGGCTTATCGGTTGGCTCTACCACCGCATTGGCGCATTCACGACGTGTTTGCACAGCACCGCCTGAAGCCATACGTTTCCGGCATGGATGAGTTTGCATCTCGAGCACAACTGCCTGTACCTGACCCGGTAATGGTAGATGGGCAAGCGGAAGCTCACGTGGACAAATTCTGGCGTATCGTGTACGCATGGTCAAGGGTAAGTCAGTGGAGGAATGGAAGGTACGCTGGACGGGCTACTCGGCAGCTCACGACCAGTGGCGCTCCAGAGACAAGATGGACAGAGGCGGGGAGAATCAGCAGCTCAAGGAGTTCGAGGCACGGCGGTTGAGCATGCAGGCGGACATGCTGAAGTCCGTTGAGCATGGCCGACGTCAACGTCAACAGCGACAGCCCGTTCACCTTGGTGTCACTTTATCCCAGCTAATGGAACATCAATGTGACGTCCCAGAAGTGGATTCTCCACCGGAAGACTTCTGTCTGCCGTGGGAGCGGGTGGAAATCTTGGAGAACGGAGAGCTAGTGGTGATCACCGACCTTGAAGAGCGAAAGACCCGGCCAGTGAGAATCTTGGTGTTGTTCAGCGGAACCGGATCGGTGGAAAGAGAGTTTGCAAAGTGCTTTCCGTCTGCCTCGGTGGTTACGCTCGACAACGACCCACGATGGCAACCCGACCATCTCGCATCAATGGAGGACTGGGACCCCACTCAGTACCCACCGGGATTCTTTGATGTCATCTGGGCCAGCAGCCCTCCATGTACCCAGTACAGTCAGGCGCGCACT
>LGRX02030571.1:0-21422 GCA_001247695.2 Cymbomonas tetramitiformis
CCACCGCATTGGCGCATTCACGACGTGTTTGCACAGCACCGCCTGAAGCCATACGTTTCCGGCATGGATGAGTTTGCATCTCGAGCACAACTGCCTGTACCTGACCCGGTAATGGTAGATGGGCAAGCGGAAGCTCACGTGGACAAATTCTGGCGTATCGTGTACGCATGGTCAAGGGTAAGTCAGTGGAGGAATGGAAGGTACGCTGGACGGGCTACTCGGCAGCTCACGACCAGTGGCGCTCCAGAGAAAAGATGGACAGAGGCGGGGAGAATCAGCAGCTCAAGGAGTTCGAGGCACGGCGGTTGGGCATGCAGGCGGACATGCTGAAGTCCGTTGAGCATGGCCGACGTCAACGTCAACAGCGACAGCCCGTTCACCTTGGTGTCACTTTATCCCAGCTAATGGAACATCAATGTGACGTCCCGGAAGTGGATTCTCCACCGGAAGACTTCTGTCTGCCGTGGGAGCGGGTGGAAATCTTGGAGAACGGAGAGCTAGTGGTGATCACCGACCTTGAAGAGCGAAAGACCCGGCCAGTGAGAATCTTGGTGTTGTTCAGCGGAACCGGATCGGTGGAAAGAGAGTTTGCAAAGTGCTTTCCGTCTGCCTCGGTGGTTACGCTCGACAACGACCCACGATGGCAACCCGACCATCTCGCATCAATGGAGGACTGGGACCCCACTCAGTACCCACCGGGATTCTTTGATGTCATCTGGACCAGCCCTCCATGTACCCAGTACAGTCAGGCGCGCGTCCTGATCTGGAAGGAGCAGACAAGAGTGTGAAATGCACCCTGGATGCTATTGAGTACTTGAAGCCCAAGCACTGGTTCCTTGAAAATCCTGAAGGAAGATACCCGAATGCGCTGCGGTTGCGGTCAGTGGTTCGTGAACTGCCACAGCCTCTTTTTTGCACCTACTGTAAGTATGTGGAGCGATATCGTAAACCGACGTGTATCTGGACTAGCTCACCTCCACCAACGCCATTGCTGGAGTGCACCTCGCGGACACCTTGCGCATGCAAATGGGCCACCGGAGGGCACCCTGAAACTGCTCAGCTTGGACCATCGTCTTCACAGCAACCAGGAGCGCGAGATGCTCACGCCGTGTACCCAGTACCGGCTCCGCTGTTGCGTCATCTCTTCCACCATCTTCAGTTCGGGGAGTTTGATACCTGACGACACCGGGAGCGGCATCAGGAGATAGGCCGCTCTTGAGGGGGGAGGAGTTGTACCGGGAGGCACGGACAGCTCAGGGCTATGCCCCAAGGCGTATGCCCCATGGGTATGCCCCGAGGCGTATGCCCCATGGGTACGCCCCGAGGCGTATGCCCCATGGGTATGCCCCGAGGCGTATGCCCCATGGGTATGCCCCGAGGCGTATGCCCCATGGGTATGCCCCGAGGCGTATGCCCCATGGGTATGCCCCGAGCGTGCATGCCCCACTCGCGAATAATGGGGAGTTATCGGATATTCACATAAGTGAGCGAGTGGGGAAAATAATCGATGACAAAGCAGATTTCAGGAGAAGATCGGTAATGAAATGATTCATGGTAGATTCCAGGAGAACATCTGCAATGGCAATACAAGTATCATGATCTGCCTGATGATTGGTGGAGGAGTACAGTAAAACCCGGGGTATAAGAAAACGCACCTATAAGAAAACAGCCGCTGGATTTTTGCCAAAAATTTAAGAAAAAGAAAATATGCCAGCGCTGGCTTTCCCCTCGAGACGCGGACAAAAGCACCCTAATTAAGAAATTTTTGGGCTGGAAAATGATATATTCAAAAATTGTTGAAAACCATGAAATGACTAAAGGGCGGTTTGTACCGTATACGGACGGATCACTCAAATTCACATTGTGACGTCATAAGAATCCCGAATTTACTTTTGAACACAGTTCTGAAAATGTCTCGACGAGCCGCATGCAACAATTTGCCCCGACATTGTCAAATCGGAGGTTCACGCTTAAGAAAGGTTGATTAAAGCTTGTTTTTAGGATATCATAAATATATCCCTTCTATTTTAAATTATTAAGTACCGTTATAATCACCCTAACGACGTTACACAGCCCTAATGGAATGTTGTGCATTAGATACGACGCGTGAATGTTGAGTTGGGCTCAATATTAGGGTTGTTTTGGTATCTTCAAATTTAAGATTTGGGACTGGTGATATTAAGAGTTACTTCGCGAAAATCCAATACCTAATACTTTACACGCGTTAATGCGATCCACCTTGATATCGCATTTCCAGAACTGTTTTCAAAAGTTCCTTTGGATGTCGAATGCTCAAGTTATTGCAAAAGATGTGCATGCGTAAGAACCAAAACAATTCCATCCGCCCTTTAGGGAAAATCTTCGCTGGATTTTATTGCGAATGCGTTCTTTTACGGAATATTACGCCTATGCTTACAAACGATATATCAATCTATTCGTCTATGAAAGACCTATTTGTGGTTCATTTTTCAGCCAAAATGGCCAAGTATATCAAAAGTTATGCCTATTCCGAGCATTTTCGGTTATTGCGCTATACCACTCGCGTACGCTGCACAGTTTACTGCGAATGCGTTCTTTTACGGAATATCACGCCTATGCTTACAAACGATATATCAATCTGTTCGTCTATGAAAGACCTATTTGTGGTTCATTTTTCAGCCAAAATGGCAAGTATATCAAAAGTTATGCCTATTCCGAGCATTTTCGGTTATTACACTACAGTATACGACTCGCGTACGCTGCACAGTTTACTGCGAATGCGTTCTTTTACGGAATATTACGCCTATGCTTACAAACGATATATCAATCTGTTCGTCTATGGAAGACCTATCTATTTGTGGTTCATTAGCTCTGGACTTTAGCTCTCTAAGCTCGGAGATCAAATCTGGAAAGATGACGTAGGAATGCCCCTCTTTCCCAAACAGCTTTCTCTTCTCGGTCTTAAATTCTTGCTCAGTGAGCACAAACTCGCCAGATAGGCTCTTCAGGGTTTGGAGCGCTAATCTTGTGGATGCTTTCATTGCTGTTGGTTGCCTACTGTATTGCTCGGATGCAGTTGTCCGTCTGAGACGACACTCATCGTTTTAAGAAAACATTAAGAAAGCAGCCGCTAGGTTTTAAATCGCCAAACGGCGACGGGCCGTCGATTGAGAAAGTCGCACGCTGTCGGCCCCCTGAAAACTATCGGATACCGTCGATCCAAGGGCCAATTAAGAAATGACTTGGGGCTGGATTGCGTTCGGCTCGATCTCAATTTAAGAAAGCCAGCGCTGGCATTTTAATCCTGTTTTCTTATAGCCCGGGTTTTACTGTAATAGAATCAGGCATGGGCTGCTGGTAATTGGCCGATGACAGATGTCAATCTAGGAATCCTGCTAGTGAGTTAAAGAGCAACATGGTGAAAGGGGAAGCTTGGGAAAAGTGAACCTCAGTTAGTGTTGATCAAGAGAAATTAAGGACAAGTTGTACATGTTAGTGTTAGGCTGTATGCCAAGACTGAACATAAGGATATAGATGTTATAGGTTTACGACCATACGTTATATCGAAAAGTGATAGTATTGCTAGGCTGTGTAGCCAGTATATGTCATGCAAATAAACAGTGGAATATAAGGCTAGAAGCCTATGTGATACACCAAACACAATAGAAAACATAAAAAGAAAAGAAAGAAGATAAAAGAAAAGAAAGAAAAATAAAGAGATAAAAATGTATAAGTTATCAGGAGTGTGCCTGGTACAGATGCACCGAGCATTGTGAGCCCGAAGCATGTGTCATATAGCTCACAGGGTGCCCCGCATCACGGGGCTGTCCGTAGGGCTGATGCACCGAGCATTGTGAGCCCGAAGCATGTGTCATATAGCTCACAGGGTGCCCCGCATCACGGGGCTGTCCGTAGGGCTGATGCACCGAGCATTGTGAGCCCGAAGCATGTGTCATATAGCTCACAGGGTGCCCCGCATCACGGGGCTGTCCGTAGGGCTGATGCACCGAGCATTGTGAGCGCGAAGCATGTGTCATATAGCTCACAGGGTGCCCCGCATCACGGGGCTGTCCGTAGGGCTGATGCACCGAGCATTGTGAGCGCGAAGCATGTGTCATGTAGCTCACAGGGTGCCCCACATCACGGGGCTGTCCGTAGGGCTGATGCACCGACATGCATTGCCTCAGACATGCATTGGCTGTAGGGATGAATGACATACGGCGGCATTGGTGTTTGTTGGGTTGTGCAGGCCTCCAGCCAAAGGGAACCACCGCAAAATGCTCCTCGGCAAAGCGATGGTGCTTCGGGTTTCACTGACGTGGTGTTCCAGACCTTCCGAAGCGTGCGTGGAGCGTATCGTTTGATACAATCTATTTTGACGACTGTCACTCTCATCCAATCTTGCTTGGATGCAACCTGGTCTCACAGACCTCCCAGACGCCGTAGCTCGAAGGGTACGGTGGTGCAACTGCAAGCGCAGGAAGCCATGGCTCACACCCAGGCAAGCGACAATATGTTGGAAATGAACTTGCGTCGATGCTCCACACTTCATCAGCTGGCGGATGCTACGAATTGTCATTTGGAGGATTGGCACGAGGATCACCCGAGATTAGTTTGCCGCACCTGCTTACATCAGAAAATTCGGGTGGTACTGATGGGAAGGGTGTTCCAGTCACTCTGGTAGCCGGCAACAATCGAACAGCACTTGGTGTGATTGATGCATCACAAGCTACTAAAACGGTTCGAGCCGCCCTCTTGAGACACAGGCAGTCATCAGCACATCGATGGTGTGTAGCAGAAGATCAAAGAGAGGAAGAACAGGCATCGAAGCGGAGAAAGGTCGGGATCACTCTGGGTCGGATGGCATATGAATGCATTCGAGAGGGTGATAGCTATTGCAGGTATGAGAGACGTTGTGTCGAGCAGCATTTGGTCGGGACGCATATTGGGCAGTACCACCACAGCCGCCACTTTGTCTCCGACATGTTACCCATCCTTCATCAGATTCTGCTCAAGCGCTTATGCGACTTCTTGCACACAGTGGATGCTGTGACTAGGCAACCACCAGTGTTTGCGCTCGCCGCAGACAAAATGACAGAGCTACGCCGCACTGGACAAGCCGTTGGTATATCATTTATGGTGAATGGCGAATTTGTTGCTGCGTTTCTTGCTGACCCACCTGTCACTGAAGGGCATGACGGAGAGGGTGTGACTGAGAACATTTGGAAAGTCTTACAGACCCAGTACTCTTTTACTACAGATTTCATGAAGCAATCCCTCACGTGTATTGCGTTTGATGGGGCCTACTTTAGCTTGAAGGTGCCCGAGATTTTGGCCGCACGATTGCAGAACTCTCTTGGATGGCTGATGCCGTCTTGGGATGGGGCACACAAATTGGAGCTGGTGATGAGTGACATTCGCAAGGACGAGAGAGTGGTATGGTATAACGCCTATTCTACTAATTTTAGGGCGGGTTAACAATACCTAAGAGCGATATTCGAGCACCCTAATATCCTTAATAATTCGAGATATCGCATACAACCCATGCTTGGCAATGTTTATTGTAGTTAGTTTTGTGTGTGGAAACTGAAATTTCTGCTACTTGGATGGGCACACCGGGCTGAAATGGCGTTCAAAGTTAGGGCGGGTTGGCCCAACAATTACGGCGGGTTAACCCCTAACATCGTTTATTGTTGCTCCGCGTAGGTTACGTGGTGGTCCCAAGGCACTAAGTGACAATATTTCAAGGAAGTTTTATGTGTTGTGACCTTAAGTTTCGATCTAGAGCACTTCCCTATCGGTATAGACCAATCCTCAGCCCAAAGTGTCTGGAGCTCTGCCAACTTCTTTTGGGTAATTTTGATGGTTGATAAACGCCTGTTGTTCCTACTTTTTGCCCGAACTTGATTACCAATCCTCATACCAAAGTATCAAGAGTTCTCGCAACGTTTTTTGGGTAATTTTGAGGGTTGATAAACGCCTGTTGTTCGTACTTTTTGCCCGAAGTCGATTACGCGCGCGATATCGTAGAAATGCCTAGGTATTGGTAACCCGCCGTAACAACGTGTTACGGCGGGTTAACCCGCCTTTCGCAGAATAGACAATAAGGAGGCATCCGACTTCACTGCAGAGATTCTTTCAAAGTTTGGGCACGGGGAAAACTTTGAGGAGGTCATGAGGATCGCTGCAGACCTGGGTCTTCGCCTCCTGGCTCCAAATGCTCATTGTGATACGCGCTTTGCGCAAGCGGAGCGAAAAGTATACAAGAACTTTGTTCGGAATTGGCCAATCATCGTGCGACACACAAGGGAGGTGATCACCAACCCCAACACCAAATCGGACACCCGACGACAAAATGAGCAACATTTGGCCAAGACACTGTTGGAGTTCCTGTTCACATGTTTGCTCATCGCGCTTACTGACCTCCTTGAGAAGGTGAAAGATGTGCCATTGATACAGCAAACAGTGAATTCTATTCCTTGGGAGGTTATGTGGGCGATTTTGAATCTCCGAGCGCTGATGGATGGATTACCAGCTAAATTGGAGCAGGGGCAAGTGGATGAATGGGTGTTCCCCACTCTCAGCCGCAAGCGAGCAGAGTTGGAGAGTGGCACGTTCCATGGGGAGCGATTGACCATTAATGGTGTCCAGTCTCTTTATAAGAGCAACGCGAAGAAAGCATTCAAGTACATGTTGAAGTTCAAGTTGGGGAAATGGTGCGACTTGGTGTATCAGTATGTGGGAGAACGCTTCATCGAAGAACATTCAGAGGAGAGGTTGCAGGAAGTGACCCGGTTTGAGCGTCTGAAGCAGTTGGAGCAAGTATTCAGTTTGCGGAAGTTGTGTTTGGGTACAGATGACATGCAGGGTTGGCCTGCAATTCATGCATGGATGGCGGCAGCTATCCAAGTGGCATCCTTGGAAACCTTGCAGGGACAACATGTGGTGATGCGTGAGCGCCTCCAAAAGTTCTCACAAGAGGAGCCATATCAGGGACGGTGGAAGGCAGCCCTTGCAATGGACATGACTCAACGTTTGGAATTCAAACCCAAAAGGATGCAGATGGCCACGAGGTGAAGTTCAAGGACTGCAGCGAGACGGTGATCATGCGCGATGTCTTCACGATGCCAGGACTTTACGAGGGGTTGCATGATTGGTTATATGCTTTCACGCACGCGGCTCTCAAGTTCCAAAATGAAGCTGTGATCGAAGGTCAAGGCTCTACAATTGACCGCCACGCGGACAAGACGCGAGGGTTAACTCAAGAGAAGTATATAATGGAGAGCTTCGTAGATTGCAATGGTCCCGTCAGCCATGAGGCTGATGAGTTCATTATCAAGGCACTTGACAAGCGCTTTGAGAGGAGCAGAGATGGAGCATGGCACTTTACATCAACCGATGAGAGAGGGCGTGCCAAGCCGTGGGGTGTGTCTCAAGTTGTAGATAGGCATATGAAGAAGCGTAGCAGGCTGCCATTCATGGAGTGTAAGGATTGATGCCTTTGGATTATTGCAATGGATGCGGCAAGCCTTTCATAATACGTTAAACATTTCTTAGTTGAGCTTTTCAACTTGTAGCTTACATCGATGAACTCAAAGTAACATGTGATAGGCAATATATATATTTGTTGGTTATAAAGTCATATAAAGCCTTGGCGCCTAATCACTCATCAATGCCATACTTCATATCGTCATCGGCGGTGAATTTTCGTATAATCACGGATGAATACGCAATCATAAAGCACTTCATAAATATTGCCGATGGTGCGAGGAATATTCCTTCTTTCCTTGTTCATAAATAGTGTCGATGGTGCGATGGAATATTCCATGTTTGACATGATCATTAATTATTTCATTAAGGAATCGATGGTTTTTTGAAAAGGAATATTCCCTTTTTTCGGAGCGGCGCCTCGCGGCGGGCGGCTTTGACTCGCTCCGCTCGCGCTTCGCTGCGCTCGCACTCGCTTCCCTCGCGCCGGCGGTTGCCGCCGGCTTTGCCAACTATTACAGCTAGGATTTAGCTTACAGAGTTTCACCGCATCTTGCCAGCTGTTAGCTGGCTGCGATGGGCCCTTGAACGCTGACATTAAGTAACATTGGGGTTAGGTTTTAGGGTTTGCTTGCTCTGGGATTGCCACTCACACCTTCGGGGTGTGGTTGTGTCACGGGGAAGCCGATTTCCCCCCCACTGTATGGGGGCCTGCTTCTCCTTGCTTCACCCCTCACTGTGTGTGGCGTGCGTCACCCGTGACCGTGTCTCCGTCGCGTTAGCCTTCTCTAGTTAGACAGTCCGTATGTCTGCCTTCCCAGTTTAATGCTATTCCGTTTCCGAGCACCCGGCACTGTGTGATTCTGTGACTTTATCGTATATATCCATTATATATATATACCCTCATATCACTCTTTCTGTCAGTATGCCCCATGGGTATATGCCCCAAGGCGTATGCCCTGTATAACTGACACGCGCGCGACGCACAGAAGGTGCACACTATTTAATATCACGAGGGATATGCGCGACGCACAGAAGGTGTACAATCATAAGCGACCGATGAACACGATGAATGAACTGACACGCACGCGACGCATAGAAGGTGCACAGTATTTAATATCACGAGGGATATGCGCGACGCACAGAAGGTGCACGATCATTAGTGATGCAGTACGGCGTTTTTCGTTTGTAATGAACATCATTTTATACACCATCTTCTGACTCAAGATGCATCGAATATACTTGAAATATAAATTATTTTAAACGATCTGGATTTAGCGAATTCTTGATCCGACTGCTTTCGTGGATGCAGATAATGATGGAGAACTCTGGCAAACTGACGTACGGCGTATTAAGAGTGTAATGAAAAGCGCGACGGATTCCTTTTCGATTCCTCAGATGCGAATTATATTTTTCATTGTTTACAAATTCCGTACAGCCGTTCGATTAAATCGGAAGGACATCTAAACCGTTATCGAAATCGCACCGGTATCTTTCTGGAATCTGTCCGCTTCCGTTCGCGCTTCTTAAGCGCTTTACACTGTGAAAACCTAGTGCAGCAGGGTAGATTAATGAAGAGATTGATAACTCTTCGCGATATATTAGAAGCGAATAATGTTTAATATAAGGTATTATGAACGCTAGGAAGCATCCCCGCACAGATTCGGTGACTAGAAGCAGATCCCGGATTCCCCGCTTCGTGTGGCGGAAGCGGGAAACAGACTATTGGGAATAAATGAATCTCGATCGTCGTCTAAAAACCTTCATTTTGACACAATTTTCGTCGTCTAAAAGTTATTGCCACGTCATCTGAAAAGTGCCACGTAAGCGACACGTAAGCGACACGTAAGTCGTCCCGCAATTTTTATTACAAAATATTACTGGAATTATTTATTTGTGCATGATACTTTCGTACTCGGCGAGTCCCGGTAGATTTTTTTGTTGCATTTTTGTTCATATGCGTGCATATCATTTACAAGTATGCAAATATGGGTACATCCATGTGCAATTTAGGCCAACATGCACGGTACACGTTTATGAATGTGCGTATATAGGTGCTTCAATTCCCGTAAAATAAGTTGCAACTGAGATGGGTACTAGCATATGATACACAAATCTATACCATCATACAAATTTATTCAAAATACACCAAATATTTGTCTATGATGTCTTCTAGGCAAGAGATTTCGATCATTTCACCGTGCTAAGGCTACTATATTGCTGATACATTGGAATCTATATCTTCAATCCACAATTATTTGCGGTACTTGTAGGTTTTATTTCCCTCGATAGCGAGGTAACGTTGACGGCAATGTTGACGCTCTATCGGAAAACATAAATGGCAGAGCTTTATTGGTCAAGGCAATTGCATCGCACGCAATATAGGTCGATTTCCTCTTCTCGTTGATGCCGCGGAATAATAAGCGCCCAAGTGACGTCGATTGGAATGACCAGTGTCCTTGGGGTAACCCATTCGTTCCCTATTGGGCTCTGGTCGGGATAAAGTTCCGGTTCTTGAAGGTCAAAAAACATGTATTTCCGAATTCTCCAGGTGTAGCGCCACCAAACGATCCCTAAGTCCTGTCGGACATGTCTGTCCTCGTAGGGGATGTTTAAGAACTTACATATCATCCAGCTGTCTACATTGCATTGAGGACATCGCATGTGGACCATTCCATGTGTATTGATAGCGTCTGCAGTGGCTTCATCGCGATCGCGTGTCCCATAAACTCCGAATCGTAGAATTGAAGGCATAACGTGGCCACGATATTGCAGGATTTTATACCTGTAGATAACAATGCTTGCAAGGTGATTAGCAGTTGAAGCGAGCGTCGCCCATAGCAAAAGTCGAAAATATAAATTGTGAGGATAAATGTGGAGCTATAATACCTGCAGATGGCAATGCTTTCAAGGTAAGTAGCAGATGTTTGAAGGTATGGTTGAAGGTGCGTATGTTAAAAGAAACAAGGGGAAATGAATCTTCAAGGGTCGGGCAAGAGCTTTTGTACCTGGTCGTGAGTGGACCGCGGGTCGTGCAAGAGTAGTGTACTTTTGGTCCAATCAGCTTCGTATATCTCGCACATGCGGGATCACTTAGTCGCCGATTCCCGTATGCAAATGTGGGCACATCCATGTGCAATTTAGGTCAGCATGCACGGTACACGTTTATGGATGTGCATATTCGGATGCTTAAATTCCCAGAAAACAAGTTGCAACTGAGATGGGTACTAGCATATGATACACAAATCTATATCATCATACAAATTTAATCTATATACACCAAATAATTGTCTAGGATGTCTAGGAGCACATAAATAAGGGTAAGTGTTGGTGTAGCTAGCAGAATAATACATCAGTGTAAGTATCTAATGTGAACTTGCAAATATAAAATAAAGACTGTACACAAGCGTATATGTTTCCTAACGGCAGTTGCACCACTTTCCATCATCATCATTCTCGGGAGACTGAGGCACCGGAGATCAACTCGGGAATATAGTCCGTGGGAACCGGCATTGTCACTGGGGTTCTTATGTCAGCGACGCCTTGCTCGTCGGAGTATACATGCTCATCCAACAGTTGAAAATACCATGTTTCCCGCGTTTTGCGGATAAACCTCCACTTCGCGTAAGCGGGGTCATGTCTAGTCATGTCATATCTAGGATGCAGCGCAGGATCGACGAACAGTTCCTCGCGAATTAGAAACAAATTCCAGGATTGGCACACACGACATTTTTCGGATTCTATGTGCAGTCGTTCAAGCTGAACAGGTAAGTCTGCAGGGAAATGAGGTGCATTCATATTGGAGGTAGCGTGTTATGTAATCGCAAGCGCCACACTATAATACCTGCAGATGGCGATGCTTTCAAGGTAAGCAGCAGATGTTTGAAGGTATGGTTGAAGGTGCGTATGTTAGAAGAAACAGGGGGAAATGAATCTTCAAGGGTCGGGCAAGAGCTTTTGTACCTGGTCGTGAGTGGACCGCGGGTCGTGCAAGAGTAGTGTACTTTTGGTCCAATCAAATTCGTATATCTCGCACATGCGGGATCACTTAGTCGCCGATTTTTTAATCAAAGACAAAAACACAACCGAGGCAGAAAACCCCATACACAGGCACATCAGCATATCGGCAAGAAACACAAGCCATTGACGAATGAACATTATACACTTCTACCACATTGTTAACATATGTTTAAGTATACTATTCTTATCGAAAAGTAGTAGAAAATCTAACCCTCGGGAGGTTGCAATCCTAAGTCTTACTCGAAATCAAAGTGGAATCAAGATAACATTCTGACTCGTAGCCGCCGTGGTTTCGTTGTCGGTAACGTTACGGCTGAACCTGTCGGAACTTGAACCGAAAGGCAAGGTCGTTTCGAAACACACATCGAAAATACCCCAACGTGCATTTGTTGCCTTCCGCATTCCTGCACATATAACATTCATTATAGTTCCTCCACAACATTCGAACAGTCATACCATGAGGAAGATAGTCAAAATTCCTCATTCTCATTCTGGGGGCAGTAGGGCATGTTGCATACATGCCAAGAACATAGGCAACAATACATTCTCGCTTGGATGGCATGGTTGGATGAGGTGGCAGGTGAAGAAAGAAAAGTGCCAAGCTGAAAAGTGAGTTGTGAGGACAAGGTGGGTGCTTAAATATCTCAGTAGTGTGGCCGTCGTGATTTCAGTTGGCCAATCAAATGACCTCTTTCAGGTGGGTCGGATCGAAGGCCCGCATGTCACAAACATTGCATGTCACAACATTGGAAATGTGAAACGTCGATAACAATTTCATTCAAAATATGTTCGAATACAATTATATTTAACGGTGTTCCAACGATAAGTCAATTTGCTCAATGACAAAGCTATATGCTGTCGCTATATAGCATCAATTCATCCGACGGAACTTGACCAAAGAGCTAAGCTCCTCTCTGAACACACGACAAAAAAGGCTGAGTGAGCATTCCATGCCTTCGCCGTCGACGCATTGTGTATTGTAGTTCTGCCACAACGTTTGGATAGTCATACCCGGCGGAAGAAGAACTGTACTGCTGCATGGGTAAGACTCCCCGTGATTTTTGGCAAACTGGTCGATGATGTATGTGAAAACAGACTGCCGCTTGGATGGCATGACTATGGTAGAAGTAGAAGCAGGTGCGTCGCTGACGGGAAAAGGGGGCAAATGAGTAGTTTAGGCAAGAAATAGAGCTTATGATCTTGGAAAGTCTTGGACCTGCCGAATTATTAGCCTATCAGATACCCGGTACTAGTCCGCTCGGATAGAAGGACCTACAAGTACATATCTACTATTATTTTGCGACGAAGGCGTGTCTGCGAAGTCCATGATTATCCTGTCTGCATTGCCAATCATTCTATGAAAGCAACCTCTGAAGTATGATTTTCAGGCACCTTAACTTGCAGATGCACATCATCAACCGACCAAACGGAGTGAGACGGTAAAATGGATAAGAATATACAAAATCTGGAGCGTGTAAGTTGGAGGGTACAAACCCCATTCTTGCTGTATACTTCTGAAAGTGAGGGGTTTTGAAAATTGTGGCGTCCCGCATTTCAATGCGCACCGAGGTAACGATTTGCCCGCCAGATATCTGCTGTCTCACGACGGGGCGACCCTTTGGCCGACCTGCAAAACATGCGACGCATTGGATTTTCCAAAAGGCTAGAAACTGCAGGTAGTCCCCATAGGACCAAGCACTCATGGAATTCCGTTCTGCTGGATGCCGCGTATCCCCCGGGTACTTAAACAAAGGTCGGCATCTTGCATATGGCTGTCCTAATATATGACCCCTTGCAAAACGACAGAAAAACTTATGGCGTGCGTAATCAGCTTTCCGACAAGTTTGGGGGGCTTTGCAGTAATTCGCAAGATAGCAGCCGGTACACGTTGCAAGTTGTGAACGATCTTGAAGCCCGCAGTGCAGGCAAACTGGGTACAAAAATTTCATCCGTAAAGGCAGATTATCATGCACGCTTGCGTCTTACATTTGAAATTGTATCTTATGTTCCTCTTCCATCGATTTCTTGAGCGCTAGTTCTGAGGGCGAGGACTCTTCAGGGAACCATAGTAACCAAACGTTTTTATCTGGATTTTCCTTCCGCAAAGTAGCAAGTATTGTTATTGGAATTGATTGAACTGAGATGGATGGGAATAAAGGTGCGTCGATGAAGTGTCGAGCGGGGAAATGATTTTGGAAGAGAGGGGAATAGGTTTCATACCTCAATGGTCGTCGTGGTACCGCTCAACTTCATTTAACCAATATAATCAGGCAATCACAATGAAAGCGGAGGCATGTCACCCGCCCCATAAATGACATCGGTTCCACAACAACATATGTCGCCAATACTTTTGGAGAATATACTTTATCTACAATTGTCATATCAAGATATACCATACGTGTTTCATCAGCGTACTTCTGCACTGAGACAATAGGTTATTAAGACTATCAACAAATATTGACCTAGGTGCTGGCACCATGTCCTAGCAGGGAAATCATCATTGCCTAGCGAGCTTTACTTTTCTTGTTCTGATCGGATCCGCCTGGTGCCACTTTCCGCTTAGGTATAGGCCCCGCCGCGGCGGCTGCAGCGGCCTTGGCGGCCTTGTCGGCCTCGGCCTTCTGTTTCTTGGCGGCCTCAGCCTTCTGTTTCTTGGCGGCCTTCTCGGCCTCGGCCTTCTGTTTCTTGGCGGCATCCTCCTGTTTCTTGGCGGCCTTGACGGCCTCGGCCTGCTGCTGCTTGGCGGACTTGTCGGCCTCGGCGGCCTCGGCATGCTGTTTCTTGGCGGCCTTGGCGGCCTCGGCCTCCTGCTGCTTGGCGGCCTTGGCGGCCTCGGCGGCCTCGGCCTGCTGTTTCTTGGCGGCCTTGGCGGCCTCGGCCTCCTGCTGCTTGGCGGCCTTGGCGGCCTCGGCCTCCTGCTGCTTGGCGGCCCTTTCCGTTTCCCTCATTTCGACCGCCGTCTTCTTCTCCCGCTCCTTCTCGACTTTCTCTTGCTCTTTACGATGTGCCTCTCTCTGCCTTTTCACCTCGTCGTATTCCTGCTTGCTCAACACTTCGTCGGCTAAAGAAAAAAATCCATCAGGAAACCTAATGCGCTCTTTCGCTGAGTCGACCATACCTTGCTCCCTGCATCCAAGACACCAGCACTTGTTAAAACCGATATACAAAGTATTTTTCAAAAAATGGATGTAGACATGAATGCTTACCTATCGAAAGCGACGGAACCCAATCCCAACATGTTGGCGGCTACCGAAGTGGTCCCCGAACCGCAGCACGCATCCAAGATGAAGTGATAATCGTGATGAAGAGGTAACACCCCCTCGTACGCAGATTTCTCCCTCGCTTCCCCCTCTAACTCAGGACCTCGCATATGGATATTGATGAGGTCGTGGATGAGCTTCAGCGGCTTCTGGTGTTTGTTAATTCTTTTACCCTCGGAGTTAATGGCGAATTTCGACGAGTGTACAGGGGCATATTCCCAGGTGTTGGTTCGGCAAGAAGCCACGAACTGCTTATCGACGACATCACTATCCACATTCTCCTCCTCACCGAGAACTCTAATCAAGTTCTTCATCCAGGGAAGCCTTTTATGCACGGCTGGGTGGGTTTCGTCTGCGAGAGCAATCAGCGCTGCTTAGTCAGATTGCCCATGCTTAGACGCCAAAAGGCAATCACAGAATTGTACGTAACTTAACATCTACGGACCTGTAGGTGTTGCTTCCTTGACGTAGTAACACAAGACAAAGCACTCCATACGGTTGGCGTAGTTCCGTGGCGCAACGCCGGGTTCCAAGGTCATCATGTTCGATCTGCTCAAAGGTTTCACCCAGAACATCTTTTCGGCGTTCCCGTGGCAAAACTGCTTGGCGGCTTCGAAGAACTCGTGGTGTTATTGGAAGCCACAGAAACATCCCCCTACCCAATCATCACACGTGGTCAAATTGTTGAAGTTGTGTAGGAATTGCTTGAACTCTCCTGCTAAGAGAGGTTTCGGGAACCATTTCTTGTTCGAGTCCAGAGCATACTCGCAATCCATAATGAAACCGGTGAATGGAAGCCTGGGAAGAGTCGTGAAGGATTCAGGTGATGCGGGCTCCAGCAGAAAGTCCTTCTTGAAAACCAACTGCGGAATCTTGTGAGTGTACAAGTAGTCATCATCGTCGACTTGCTGGCCCTCAGGAACGTTTGACAATATTCGATAACTCACACCTGTGTGCAATGTAAACGATTAGTAATTACATAGCTACGGTGCACAAATGGAATATGAAACCGAGATACGCACCTGGAAGATCCTTTAGGATGTTTTCCGCAGTCGATGCTGTCGTCGACCCGATTTTCAGCAACATCCTGCTCTCGATATTATTGCAGTAGAACTTTATATCCTTCGGAATGTTTTTGATCAGTTTCTCTATCTTCTCCTCGTGCCGCTGTTTTTCTTTTGCAGGCCGTTGTTCAAATTGAAATTTCCGGTTCTCCTGCTTTTTCTTGCAGGAGACCTTCGGGGGCACCACTCCCGCCTGGTACAGTTGTAAACAAACCCCGTTGTTAATTGAACGCGCAAGCCGATATGGAAAAAATCAGATATCGTGAAGGACGACCAGAGGGCGCAACTTAGGTAAATTACCTTCAGTAATGTACGTATTTCTCTCTCATCCCAGCCCCTGGGAAAACTTCGCAAAACTTCCCCCAGTCTTGTTCTGGGTTGGGAAACGTAAAGGTGTCAAGCTTCTTTTGCAGCGCAATGATTGCTGCATCCAGCTCACCGTACGTCATCTTACGAGCCCAGAACTTCGACTCGGGAGCACCGGGATCCACGACAGCATCCACTGGTTTCCTTTCCTTAGGTATGGGATACCCATCTTAATCTAGGTAAGGAATGAAGCAGGCTGCACCTATGTCGTATATGTCGTTTTCGAACCCTCCCGGTTGTGTTTGCAGAAAGTTCTGCATAGAATGCCGGTTTTTCTTGAGAAAGCTCAGTTGCCCGTAGGCCGGTGTCGATTCCAAGGAGGTTGTTATGTTGAATCGTTTATGAGCCTCTGAGGCAAGCAGCATTAGGTTCTCTCGAACATTGTTGAGAGTCTTGATCTCGGCGATACGGTTGATCATATCTTTGACCGTGTACTTCCGTTCGATGACGGCTTCGTCGACGAGGTCAGTGATCTCACGTAAGTGTCCTTCGGTCAAGGGGGCCCAGCTTTCATAGAACCCCTTCGGCAGATCATGGTAGACGATCGGCTTTCCGGCTGTGGGGTCCCATTTAGGTTGCTTGGTCGTTGGTGCGTTGAGGTCAGTTGTGCCGGTCGACATACCGATTGAACGTTTACGCTTATTGCGAGATGACCCAACCGTGGCCAAGGTCGTCTCCGTGGCGTCTTCATTGTCCGGGTCAACTCCCTCTAGCAAACCTTCATTGTGGGCCTTCATCACTGAAAGCGGAAACATGAAATACCAAATCGTCAGTTATTAGCTACTGCAAAAACACCTAAGAGCAAATAAGAATAATGTCGGGACGGAATTCACAAAAAATGGCAGCACCTCTCTGAAGTTGTTTGAACAACTGGTACGATTGCCCCGAGATAGCCCAAGCAGCCCAATGCGTGTTCTTCTTGTCTGCATTCAGCTTCTGGTGATTGAACACCTGCGTCTTCAGCGCCGCTTCGAATTCGGGATTCAAGTTCTGCTTCGGCGGCACCCGACGGTATTTCAAGTTCTCAAAACTCTTCATTCCAGCGTCTCTCTCGTTGGGTTCGGCCATCAGTTTCTCCACGTGTTTTCGCATGCCAAGAATGATCTCCGTCATGTTGCGGTGCTTCATGTAGGCGTCAATGTTGTTCTGCTCAGTCCCAAGCTGCGTGCGCAAACGAATTGCACGGATCATGACTATAGCTGAGAAGCTGGCCGACCGTAAACCTCCCTAAACACTTGAGTATGTAAGCCCTGAGAAGCACCTGAGAAAACTGGCATGAGTGAGACACACCTGATTCATTTCGATGGCGCTCAAGTTCATGAAGAGACGGCATTCGATGAACTGAAACGCTTACGTTCGATTTTCATGGTTTGCGTGCTTTGCTTCATCCGCCTTGACGCAGCGACGCTTTGCCTCCAGCAAATGCTGATGTCCAAAGCAGGTGAATCTGTAGAATAACAAAGAAAGTGTAAGTTGGAACACATATGCATGCATCCATCAACGCAATGGGTCTTACCTGTATCTGCCTTTCCCGATGTCCGCCCAAACGAATGCCTCTGGGTTGGTGCTTGTTGCATCTTGTTGATTCTCTATGATGGAAATCAGGGCTGGAGATCCCGAACCGGTGTGTGGGTTCCAGTACATCATTTCGGCAATAGCCTGGGCGTGATGTTCGTCCAGTGGTCGAGGGCGATGCGCTCCTTCTGCATCATCGATGTACTGGATGGGGATTCTCCACGATGTCGCACATAAATTATTATTGTCGACCAACTTATGCATGTCATCGATTTCCCTGATGGCCCACATAAGCAACGTATACTTGGTTTTAGTAATGCACATACACCATCAAAAAAGCAATGGTCGTATAAGTAAATCTCAGGAGGGAAGATGCATACTTGCGAATGGCAGCCTGCTTTTTTTGCTCATCTGCCTCGGTTTCATCGGCGGTCTTCGGAGTCTTTGAAGGGGACACAATCTCCTCATCACCCTGCTCCATGATGAATGCAGGAATTGGCCGCTGCGGAGTTCCAGCTGCAGGAGATACAAGGCCCGCTGATGGGAGAGGGCTTGCCGCTGATGGCCCTGGAGCAGGGCTTGCCCCTGATGGCCCTGCACCTGCAGGGTTTGCCCCTGATGGCCCTGCACCTGCAGGGCTTGCCCCTGATGGCCCTGCACCTGCAGGGTATGCCCCTGATGGCTCTGCACGTGCAGGGCTTGCCTCGCAGGATGAACCTGAAGGGCTTACTCCAGAGAGTCTTCGAGATTTACGAGTGAGAGGTGTAGTTTCAATTGAAGGAGGTGTAGCCGTTTTTGTATATGGTAGTTTACGACCCGTATCGTCTGCACCAACTGGAGGTTGCGTTGGCACCTCAGCTTCAGCTTCAGCTTCAACCTCAGCTTCAGATGGAGGCCCGTCACTATCGAAACCTTCTCACAGCACAAAAGAAAATCAATTCTCAGTATTTGAATACATATATCATTTTTGTGACCTAAGACGGAGAGCGAAGGAGAAAGGGAGATAGAGAGGGAGAGATGTTTTATATCGGCTCACCGGCATCGCCTTCAGGGTTGGCAACTTGTTGCGTTGGAACCTCAACATCAGATGGAGGCCCGTCACTATCGGAACCTTTTCACAACACAAAAGCAAATCAATTCTCAGTACTGTATTTGAATACATATATCATTTTTGTGACCTAAGACGGAGAGCGAAGGAGAAAGGGAGATAGAGAGGGAGAGATGTTTTATATCGGCTCACCGGCATCGCCTTCAGGGTTGGCAACTTGTTGCGTTGGAACCTCAACATCAGAGGGAGGCCCGTCACTATCGGAACCTTTTCACAACACAAAAGCAAATCAATTCTCAGTATTTGAATACATATATCATTTTTGTGACCTAAGACGGAGAGCGAAGGAGAAAGGGAGATAGAGAGGGAGAGATGTTTTATATCGGCTCACCGGCATCGCTTTCCGGTCGAGTGCCGAGTTGGCAACTGGTTGCGTTGGCACCTCAGCCAAAGATTGAGGAAGAAGGTCCGCACTGCCGACACCCCCTGCCAACACGAAAGCAAATTAATTCTCAGTATTTGAAGAGATAACATTTTATCTAAGATAGAGAGAGGGAGATTTACCTATGATCCAAAGGTAGTGTTTCGATCTCACGAGTTCGTCGTCCTTTCCAGCTTCCTTATTTGCAAATCGGATGCGGGCCACCGTCGTGTCGGCTTCACGGACGCTGCCGTCTGGAGCTGTCCACGTCGGGGCGCTGTCCAAAATGTAGGCATATCCTCGTTTGTGGAATATCGGTGTGGTGTCTATGACGACGACATCTTTCTGCATCAAAGCAGTATCTTGTCCTTCAGGTCGAGGACGGACGGGCTCGTCTTGCACTGGGGCCTTTTCCGCCGCTTTTTGCAAGTTTTCGACGGACTCGGATACTTTCTCTGGAACGTTCTCCAACAGGAGATGATCTTCGGCTTTGCGAATACTCCCAAGATCTGGAAGATACTGTTGCGATCAAACGGATAGGTGAGAAGCAGCGGAACGCGATAAGCATTAAAATAACATAAAATTGACAGAAGGGGTGAATTTTGAAACCATTACCTCGGAGACAAACGCGGCCCATGTCGAGATGTGCAAAGTCGGTTCAACGATCTGGAGATTATTGTTTTTGGGGGTGTATTTCTTTGAGTGGAGTCGAGAATAATCCTCGTACTGCTCGGTGTGAATAGTATGCAATGTATCCACAAGTTCGGTGAAGCACTTGAGCATCTTTGGGAAATATTCGTTTTTCAAATAGTCTGCTTCACCAAGATTCTTGTGAAGATTGTCGAGTCGCTCGTTGTCTTGCGTGATAAGCATGTACTTTGCATCGATAGCTCTGAAGATATCTACACGGCGGAAATCCCGGGTCGTGATGAAAGGCGATGCAGTAAAGCAGTCAGAGGCAGCAGTGTACATTTTGGGCACTGAACCAACGGGTCTCTTTTTTACGGGTTGCGCGCCAGGGCAAATGAATTTATCCATTGCGAGCATAATGCCTAAGAAGCGAGGATGCTCTGCTATGTCCTTGTCCTTGGCGAGATCGATATACGTCTTGAACCATTGTGCAACAACGGTCATCTCGGTGTCGGCGTCAGGTTCAGGGATTTCAGGGCGACCAAATGACAATACTTTGTCGATGATGATTCCCGCTAAGAGGTGCTGAGGTACTGAAAAGAACGAATGAATTCGAAAGGCTGAATTAGAAAAGATAAGCAGAAGATATATAAGGCCTGAATTAGAAGGAGAAGGAAAACGAAGGGAAGAATGAGAGAAAATACTGACCAATTTTCCCAGTTCTCCCAGTTCCTTGCACGGGCTGCTGTTTGGGTACGTTTCTCTTCGACATAGTATGAACGAAGTCCACGAACGGACAGCATCCCAGAGCCTGTTTATCAGCGACCACGAGTGCAAAAGGTTCGAAATTCTCGCCCGCTGCCATCGTCATCATGCCATGAATCACAAGCATCGACTCGCCGACAAGACTGTCTGCCTGCCTTGGAGTCTTGAGGAGTGGGTACTCGTAAGCTTTTGGGATGATGCTCATGCTCCACCATCCCAGACCATGTGCACCTCTTGTTTCCTTCGAATACATATCTGCAAGGACTGGAACGCTGTAAAAGTCATTATCACAAAGCTTCCGGGCAAAGGAATAGGCCTGAGGAGGCCCTTCAACTGAATCCGCGCCCTCTTCGGAAGAACTCATAACCCTGCATGTCACCATGCACAGAAAACACAAATTAAGAAACGTAAATCATGAATGATATAAATATAACACGGCCCTGCTAAACAACATCATATCATATCTTTAGTATATTCATCTCTGAGCAATGGAATTATGTACACCAAACTTTGGCCCGAGTTTTTCCCGGTTACCGCAGAAGGGTTTTATAACTTCATTCCAGAGCCTAGGTACTAGGTTTGTCCGTTTGCACGGCCGCGCCATTCCCCCGTTCTAGAGATGAATAACAGCAGAATATTTGAGATGATTACATAATTATACACAACAAAATACTACAACAACAAAATATACACAACACAATATGCACAACAAAATATGCACAACAAAATATGAATAAAAATATCATATATACACGTTGTGTCCTATTCCTCCGCCCGCAAGTACAGCGGGGAGGGCTCGCGGGTGAAGCCATGGCCACCCCGGATGCGGCCTCGGCCGGGGGGAGCACGGTGGGGTGCAACAGGCT
>LGRX02030573.1:0-13735 GCA_001247695.2 Cymbomonas tetramitiformis
TGGCATTGAGCTCAGTGTCGAGCCACGCTGCCTCGTCCTTGGTCACTGTCGTGTCACCTAGAGGTTGAAGCTCGTCCAGCACGGTGTACGGCAAGACCTCATCCTGCTCCGCGACGTTGGCTTCCCAGCCCGGCTCCCATTGCCTTGAGGATTGCTGAGCCTCCCAAGAAGTGCAGGGGGACGAACCCCAGGCACTGCGCGTGGGTGACATAACATCATACGTAGGCACACTCTCGGTCAGCTTGCCAGCGACCCACAAGATTCCGCACAAAAGCAGAAAAAATCGCAAAATTCGGTTGAAATGCACTGCGGCTGCCGGCGAGTTCGAAGCGAAGAAGCACGCCATTACTCTCCACCCCCCGTGCGCCAAGCGAGTACTCCCACCAGCGGCGGTGGAGACCACGACTGCGAGGACAAGCGCCACGTAGGCGGCTTGCGCGATGCGATGAAGTCGGAGATTGCGCCGAAGCTGCGTCCAGCGCGCCGCGAAGCGAGGCTTGTCCAACCTGGCCGGCAAAGCGGGCAGGCACACGCGGCCCAACAAGAAGACTTGGGACCAACGCAGGGACGGAATAGTCCATCCACGGTCACGTCGAATGTGACCTGCGTCCAGCGGGTCGTGCACGATACAGGAGGCGTGGGACGCCACGTCCTCAGCGTAAATGCTGGTACAAACCCAGAGCCAGGCGAGGACCACGAGGAGGAGGGCGGCCGCACACTGTGACCAGCATGCCAAGGAAACGACCACCCCCCGAAGGGGCACCACCATCCAACCTTCTGCATGAACACGGTGCACGCCAGCATAGATGCCCGTGGCGCGCACGATAAGCAACCCAACGTACCAAACGCAGGCGAGAGCCCATAAGACCCAAATGTCGTAAGATGCACGACGGGGATAACGTCGAGCAGACGACCACCATACTGGCAGCTGGCTCAAAAACGAGGCCACGCAGCGCCCCCACCAAACTTGAAAAGGGCACCACGACAAGTGCCATGCCATTGCCTCCCACATCGCCCACACGGCGGCCATGGGAACGGGACCGCGTCCCAGCCACCACCAAACCACTGCACTGCCCGCAAACGAGATACACGCCCGCAGGACACCTGGCCTCAAGTGGACTGCCTGTGCAGGCAGCCCACGGCCACAGCGTTGGTTGTGCATCAGGGCCACCCGCCCGCTGTGCCCGGGGAGCCCTGATGAAAATGCGCGTGCTGTCTCTGCGCCTCACGTTGTTCGTCTGTATGGCGCTCGAACGCCTCCGTCACCTCGCTGCATATTGAAACAGTCGGAGAAGGAGGACGTCGTGAGTCATGATTGGCCGGCATCCTGGACGCCCTCGACGCATGGACGACATGGAACGATCATATCGCAAAAATGAGACACGCGGGCGTAAATGAGAAAAAAATGAGAAAGCATTAAATTGTCTGCCAAATTGGTTTTTGGGGTTCTGAATGACAAATATTAGGGTTAATTTGAATAGTCCTTGAAGGAATTTCGAAAAATCTGGTTTTTGACTCTTCAAAGTAGCCACGCGAGTCACGCGGGCGGCAAGAAAACGGGAAAGGTGGAAGTATCGTGTTAGGTGTGGAAAGTTATGATTTTGCCTTATGTTTGTGAACGAAATGTTAGATTTTTGCACTATTAGAATATGTAATATTTTGACATTTCCAAAAATGCAACTATTTGCTTACATGGGAGAGATCCAGCAGATTTATGGCCCATTTTAGGGTGTTTGGAGGGTCACGTACTAAAATTCTTCTCATCGGGCGAAAGTGAGCAGCAAAGGAGATATTTTCAAAAGCTATTGTGCTGGAAAAGTTGTTCGGGAGGGAAACCAACCAGGGGTGATGCTCCCTCAGGCTTCATGTGACCCAACATGGGCATTCAGCGGGTAAATTTGCCCTGAACAGGCTATTCCAGCACGATTCTCGGCAGCTAAGAAGACCGGTTAACTGTATTATTTCGCGGGAAACATTAAAATACGTCAGAGGCAAAATATCCCGCGGCAGGTGTTCCTACAGGTGTGCTGCACATGGATATATCGGGGCGTCCAAGGTTCAGGGTTTTAGGGTATATGTTGGAGGAGTCGTAACCGGAGGTCGTTTGCACACACCTGCGTTCGTGACATAGAACCACAACCCGCACCTTAGACTACCTACACCAGTATGGCCAATATTGGAATATTGCAGTATTGGATATGGCCTTCCGATACTTTTACGTTTCGCGACTGCCAGTTACAACAAGCCCAATGGGTTCCTGAAGACCCTTTAATTCTCCGCTTGTGGCAGCAAGCGCGGGAACAAGCAGACTAAGACTGGGAGGACTTCGGGCAACATGCAGTTAATCTCAGGACCTATCACTGGTGGAGTTTTTGGCCGATGTACGTCCACGGCCGTAGATCCAGCGAAAGGTTCGGTGTGAGGCATCTCGTGTACTGGTATGAGGGCGGGCGGATCTACCACCGATACTCAGATTTGGAGTGGCGGGCCTGGCGAAATAGAAACCGCTACAGCGAAACAACGCACGGTGCCCTGACAGAGCTGGAAAGCGATCTGCTGCAAGAAGATGATAGGAGATGCGCAGTTTGCGGGCGTATGTTAAGAACCTGCACCCTCGCGCGCATATTTGATGCTAGCGCGTGCAATGAGGAGACGTATGCTTGGTAGCTAACACTTATGTCACGTGACTGTACACAAATAAACCGTATATTTACATGTATGAAAAACAATAAGTTTCACGCCGTGTTGCCATTGTAATCTAGTGTGCGGCGTGCCACGAGGAATGAATGAGGCTGTGTTGCTTACCTTCACCTGTCCAACGCCTCGGAGGCCAAGTTTTCCCTGGCCACCTTCAGAAGTTCTGCCTTTTCAGGTCCTCCTGGAACTCCGCCGACAGCAGGTTTGCCAGGAGGTTCGTCCCAGCAAGTCAGGATCTCGCTCGCATCGAAGTCGTACCCACCTGTCACTTTCGGAGCGGCTCTCCGGAAGGCGTTCTCCGCGAACAAGCTGTTCAAGTCAGAGAAGGTTTTGCTTGTTCTCCTCGTTCTCGGCATAAGCAGAGGCGCACATGGAAGCCAAAACCCCCACTTCACTCTGTTCGTGTTCAGATCCACCTCCAAGACCTCCACGAAATGCATGGGCATGGACACGGCGTTGTTCCCAGGCATGCGGATAGTAAAGCTGCAGCCGTCGTTGCCCGCGGCCACCGTAACTGCGAAACTTTTGCCCGCACTCTTCGCCAGCATGTCGATGGTGTAGTCCGTAGGAAGGTTACGGTAGGCCAACGGTATGTCGTCGTCCGGGTCGTCCGAGTCGTCCTCGTCGTCCTCGTCGTCCTCGTCGTCCTCGTCCATCGAGACGCCTGCGAACTGTCCAGTGGCCGCCTCCGGGCGATGCGCGTTCTCCACCTGCTCCGCAATCTGATTTGCATCCTCGAAAAAGCAATCGTCGTCAGGAGCGAAGCTGTCCGTTATAAGGGCGCCTGTCGGACCGATCACAGAGGCCGCTCGGAATAGCACTCGTCCCTTTTCACGACCCCGCGCTTGTCGAGACTTCCCGGGTGGAGACTTGCTCCCTGGGGACGCCTTTGCCAATGGCGAACTGCGTGCACGCTTGTCGCTTGGAGCTCGTGCTTGATCTCCCTGTGGCGCTGCAGGAGCAGGGCATCCTCGGCCACCTGCGCCTGGCCCTCGTGCTGCCGGTGCCTGTGGGTCGAGTAGGCATAGCTTCGTTGGTTTGCGGGCCTCGCGCAGCAGCTCCTTCTCGTCTTGCCTGTGTAGTGGCTGTTACAGCCTCGAGTGATGGCGCCGCCCGCGCAGCTCCGCCGGCTTCGGAAGTTCTTGCAGGCAAGGCCTGCTCCGTACCCGGCGACGCATCCTCCCCGGTTTCCTCACCTGTCGTCGCTCGGCTTTTTTTTCGAAGGACTCTGAGTTGTTCGTGGTGGGCCTTTCGGGCGACATCCGTCGCTTCAAATAAGGCCTTCGCCAACGGCTCCTTGAGTGGGCGTTCAGGAAGTTCAACTCCCAGGTGGTGCAACGCTGCTTTACACTCGGCCACCGTGTACCTGCAATGGCAGCCGACGCGTAAGACATACAGCTAAGACTCAGGTAGGCATAATACTTGCAAGACCTAACAATGAAATCGAGGTGCTCGCAACCGACCAACGGGACGAACCAAAAATCGACGGACTCGACGTCCCTCGCTTTCTCCACGCACTTGCGCACGATCTCTTGTGGAGGTTTCCGCGGAAGGTCCTTGCTTAACACGTTGCGACCATCGGATAACACTTCGAACTGTTCGGGCATCGTCCGTTCTGGCACCTCCTCCTGCACTGGCTTCTTGTGCCAGGCGTTCTCGTAAAGCTCCTTCAAATCCACAGGAGCCTGTGGGGTCGGCGTCGGTCCAGCCCAGACATCGTAGTCCTCGGCGGTCTTGGGCAAGGGAAAGTACCCGAGCAACGTGTCCAGCGTGTCACTTGGAATACGGTAGTGGATGTAGTCGCACATGCGACTGAAAGCAGTGCGAGTTTCCCTCTCTTCCTTCGGGTCTAGCGGCTTCACCCCTTCTAACGTGGGGCTGCTGTCGAAAGCTGGGTAAGTTTTCATTACCTCCAGGCCCTTACGGAGATCCTCATCCACTCCGTCAGGCATGTGGTTTGCGTATTGTTCTCCAAACTTGTACTTCAGCCGTGTAACACCATCCACGTCCTTCTCGAAGTGCATCAGGTGTGTACGCCTGACTTTCCCAGAATAGCCTTCAAACTTTGGGTTTATGTGCGGCTCCAGCCAAGCCTTGAAGTCCAACTGTTGGCCTTGTACGTCCGTGATTTTGGTGAACTTCTTCACCGGCCAGCTTCGTAACCAGCCAATCCACGATTCCAGGGTCAACAGCCACACTCCAGATTTGCGCGCGTCTTTCCCAAATATGAACATCTTGATGAGTCCAAACCAACCGTCGCAGTCGTTATGGGTGTGCGCGACCATCAGACGGTGGAAGACAACCACGTTGTAAATATTGTAGTGCACCAACACCGCACAAAACGCGAACGTGTTCTTGTTCCAGTTTTCTGAGCCACCATCCAGCTGCAAATGAAGCTCCTTCCGGAAGTAGCGCTTGCCCGCGCGACCTTGTGCGGTGTAGTGCAACAAGTTCCACAGTGTCGTGAGCAGCATGTTTGCACCCTTAGCCCCGCTCCAAGGGAGCCCAACGGAAAATAGAAGCAACGAGCCATGAAGTATCGTGAGCTGCAGGTGTAGGTTAAAGAAATGCTGTTTCTTCTCGCCGATGCCCTTAACTTGATGCGGGGCATGCGGAACAACCGTGTTCTGATTTGCCGCGCCGTCCGCCGCTATGGAGTCGATCCGACCGTCAGGGTCAGAACCCTCCTTCCGCCTGAGGTCATAACACGTGCGTTGCAACCTGTGAATGTAGTCGTGTCGCGCGAAACGAGCAGAATAGGCGTCCCAGCGTGCAGGTTCGCGACCCTGTTGTCCAAGAAGCTGAGCCCTCTCTGCACCCAGATCGTCACATGTCGTGCAGATTCCGGACACCTCCACCTTCGCCCTTACCGTTATGTCTCGAGCCTTGAGCAGGTTTTTCACGTATATTTTGAAGGTTTCAGCACATACTGCCCACTGGTCCTCTGTGTCGAACTTATACAAGTCGTACTGCACACCATAATCGATGGGTGGAATTTGGCGCGCACCACTTACCGGCATCCTCTGTGGTGCTCCTTTCAACATATTCGAATCCGCCCACTCGCGGAACACCTCCTCGTGGTAGGAAATCTTCGTCACCACCGCCTTCGCCACAGGGAATGCAGTTGTTGCCGGTAGTTCCCCCTTCTCTTCAAGGATAAGTGCCTTATATCGCTGGTACGAGCTCCTGGGGAGCGCCCACACTGTTCTGAACGCCTCCTCGCAGATCTCCTTTTCGAAAAGCTTCAGGGTGCCAATAACACGCTCTCCAGACTCGCGCTTCACGATCGCTTTGCGCATAGTTGCCATAATGTAAGACTTGAACTCAGTTTGGCCCATGCGCTCCTTATGGTCCATATTGCCCTTGAATGTGCTGAACAAGAAACTGCAGTTCCGATCGCACCCACAGCTGAAACCGCCCTCGCATAGTCCGGGAATATTGGACTGTGCAATTTGAAGAGTCTTCTGCTTTGACAATCTCCTGCCGCTGGAGTTGCTGCTATTGCTGCTCATCTTGCGAGACGCGTACCGTTGTTATGCTGTTTCATATTTGAACGCTTACCTGATATGAGGGTCCTTGTTTCCTAGAACTTGGGCGGGGTTATGACCGTGACCGCCCAAGTTTTCGAAGACTTGGGCGGGGCGATGACCGTGACCGCCCAAGTTTTCGAGAACTTGGGCGGGGCGATGACAGTGACCGCCCAAGTTTTCTAGAACTTGGGCGGGGCGATGACAGTGACCGCCCAAGTTTTCGAGAACTTGGGCGGGGCGATGACAGTGACCGCCCAAGTTTTCGAGAACTTGGGCGGGGCGATGACAGTGACCGCCCAAGTTTTCGAGAACTTGGGCGGGGCGATGACCGTGACCGCCCAAGTTTTCGAGAACTTGGGCGGGGCGATGACAGTGACCGCCCAAGTTTTCGAGAACTTGGGCGGGGCGATGACAGTGACCGCCCAAGTTTTCGAGAACTTGGGCGGGGCGATGACAGTGACCGCCCAAGTTTTCGAGAACTTGGGCGGGGCGATGACAGTGACCGCCCAAGTTTTCGAGAACTTGGGCGGGGCGATGACAGTGACCGCCCAAGTTTTCGAGAACTTGGGCGGGGCGATGACAGTGACCGCCCAAGTTTTCTAGAACTTGGGCGGGGCGATGACAGTGACCGCCCAACTTTTCGCAGACTTGGGCGGGGCGATGATAGTGACCGCCCAAGTTTTCGAAGACTTGGGCGGGGAGTTTCGCAGGGTTAAACAGAGCCCGTTGTGCTGCATACAAAACTTTTCGCAATGTCATCTTTTCTACCGTCAATTGTAATAGGTCTTTTGGAGGAGGTGTTTCATGATGATGATAAACTTCTGGAAGATATCCAGCAGATTAAGAATGACGGCACGCAGTTGAAGACGGATTCGGCGGTGATAGCGCGGTGCGTCGGGAAGGAGAAGGCGGGTGTTGATAGGGCTGCGCTAGAAGATTTGGGCCTTGCCATCGGGACAAAACAAGAGCTCGCCGAGGTTGAATCCCTTAAGTTAGTAGACGAAGAAGGGTTTGGGTGTCTTCGGAAAGGTTGCCTGTTCAGCTTGCACTCGGAAGAGGCGTCGCGTCGGAAGGTGGACATAGACATAATGCGACGGTTCGATCGCTTAAAAAAAGTTTGCGCACCTTGGACCGGAGACAGCGAGGACCAAAAGGCGAAAACGGACTGGGAACGATTTGCCCACCAGACCTGCGTGGATCTTCTGGAGGATATGAGGGATAGGGCAGCCGTGTCTGTCTCCTCTCAACCATCATCCCCAGGTACTGTTCGAAAACCTATTTTTCACTTTGGCGCGTCCTCCGTGTTCTTGATGGAACATCGCGTGTCCTCAGGTACGGTGCCGGGAGATGCGTTCGTCCGCACGCACCTCTGCAGCATCCTGAAAGAACCATCTGAAGCACCTCGCTTGCTTCGGGGGAACGATACGGACCGTGGGGAACTCGTTGCTTTCAATCTCGCCGCCGAGATTACGGAGGCCCCAAACTATGTTTTGTGTGTTGTTGCTCACACAATAGAGGAAAACAAGAAGGTCATGGTCCGATATTTAGATTCTACGGGGTCAGGACACAGTCTTCTGGAGATTGCTTTAGACGTGCAGAGCGACGTACACTACATCGTGCAGCCTGAAGGTCGCGAGGCTTTCAATCTGGGGCAGCGGATGTTGAGCCTGCTTCAGGATGCCCACAGTCGAAAGTTGGATGAGTCTGAACGGCAGGAACTTGACAGGTATTTCGACGAAATGACTTACGAGGACGCGAAGTTTGCGGTATATATGGGGCAACAGTTGCCTGCCGGGTCGGCCTTCAGAGAAGTGGCGCTCATGACGAACGAGGAGATCGACACTGTGCACGATGGGTTACCGTATGGCTCGGGGAAACCAGAAACACCAGCTGCACCAACATTTATCCAATCAGCAACAGGGCATAATTGGGATCCGCACGGTAGGAGCCTTTATCGGATAAAGCTGCTGCAGAAGAAGTACGAGCTTCTGCAGGACGGCAGTGACAACAGCGGACAGGGCAGCGCACATGCAAGCGAAACTACAGGCGTTGGTGATCCCCGAACACTCGCTGAAATGGAAACCAAGCGTCGCGACAGCCTTGCACCCAATGACGTCTCGGATTTCGCTAAGACAGCGTCTGAAGCCTTGGAGCAGGGGGACTTGGGGGAGACGGCGGTGTCCTCTGGCGAAGCCAGTGGTCCTACGTTGTTGAATCAGGTACCAGATGTCGTGGACCTCCCGGGCTTCATGTTGACTGGGTTGGACGAGGAGACCGATCAAGGGTGGGATCCCGTAGCGCTGGCACAAATGGTACTTCAAGACAACCCCCTTGCCAGCGAAGAACACGAGACGAGGGGTGCGGTGCCTGACCAGCGCATGCAGGTAATTGAAAATTGGACGTTGCAGGCGGCATACACCTACGCTGACCTGGTCCTGATGTTGCAGAACAGTGGCTGTGAAATCAGCGAGCCATTTGATTTTAACCAGACTCATACCCCGGAGATGATAGAAGTGCTTAAAGGTTCTGCAGCCTGCACGGACGCCACCGACCCTTCGACCTGGGAGCCCAAAAGCGATAAGGAGCCGGAGCCGCAACGATGGGGGTTTCTTCTGTCCTTCAAGCTGAAGAACAAAAGGCTGCAACCCGAGTTGGCGTTCGTTTCGACGGTGAAGACCATGTTGTACGAGATGCCAAAGGACTGTCCTTACGCGGACGCCATCCTTATATTGCATCCCCGACACGAATGCGAAGTTTTGGGTACTGTTCAAGAGGCACTATTTTTTTGTATCGAAAAGTTCCAGGAGGTGGAGGGTATTACGAGGATTGCACTGCCAGCAGGCCATGGTCCTATAGATAAGCTGAAAACCACGATAGCAGCCGACACGAAGACCAGCCCGAAATATCTCGACGCGCGTCTTTCCGAGGAAATGGGGAACAGCGGGGTGATTGTCAGTTATCAGAAGTTTGTTCCTGATCAGCAGGTAAACAAGATACTGAACAAGAGCGGCATACTGGAGGGAAAGTCGATCATCCCAGCCTTCAAGGCTTCTATCAAGTGCGAGCGGTACCTGGAGTTCCGGTTTGAAGTGGTGCAAGGGATGAGGGTGTCCACCACCATGCACAAGGAGTTTGAAGGTGTCCACAGGTTCGTTTGCCTGACCATGAACCTGTCACTGACCCAACTTCATTTGTAACACATTCGTTTGTAGTACATAGTCAAGATATATGAATAAGGAGGTTGTTGGTGCCCACGCACAGGTTCGTTTGCCTGACATGGGTTGGCCAGTGGCACGCCACTTACATGGCGATAAACGGCAATCACCCCAAGCCGGGCGACGTTACTTGCACGATGTTCCAGGCTCCCGCTGTGTATGAGCGGAAGCTGGAGATGAAGCGAAAGGAGAAGTATGCCGGCGACTACCCGCACGTGCGAATAACAAAGAAGAGTGGCGCGAAGGCTTCTCTGACAGGCGTCGTCACGCGCCTGGTGGAAGACAGGAAAGAGGGGCAGATAACTCCTTCTGAAATTCAGAAGGAGAACGAGCACTACAGGTTGTTCAATAAGGTCCTGGGGATGTTCTGGAAGAAGATCGAGGAAGCAGAGAAGCTGGGCAAAGAGGCTGGTGGGAAGTTTGAGGCTAGGAAGTGGTGCTTGGCGGGCAGCCAATTCAATAAAAACGCCCCTGCGCGAGTAGTGGGGAAGATCATCTTAGGCAACAAGGGCCAAACCGCCGTGTATGAGGATTTCCCGACTGGAAGCTCGCGGAAGGCGCCTTCCACCCTGAAGACCACGACCCCTATCCCAGGCGGGAAGGGCAAAGCCCCGGTAGTGCGTGTACCTATGGATCTTGCCGAAGAGGATGACAGCAGCGACGAAGACATGGGCGACGTCGGACGGCGAGGGGGAAGAAGCAGCCTCCGCCGGAAGCAGTTGCCATGCATGTGGCTAAGCAGGTGAGTACGGAGTTTTGCTTGAGTTACAATCGTCTGTTTTTTTTGTTACAGCTTGGTACGTACTGACCGATGTTTTGTTACGCATGGACGGACCTCCGCAGAACGTGAAAGAGGGGGAGTTGAGGAGTGCCTTGCTCGCGGTGTCGGTGAACGACGAGACGCGGAGGCTGCAGAGCGTCGGTGACAAGCGGAAACGTGAAGAAAGCGAGCGGGACCTTAATGAGCTGAAGAAGGCCAAGGAAGCAGTGGAGGCCGAGAAGAAGAAGGCGGATGAGACACTGGCGAGCCTTCGAGAAGAGATGCAGAAGAAGGTGGAGGATGAACGTCTGCGTGGGGAAAAACAGCTGGCTTCGGCCCTGTCTGCCGAGCGAGACGAAAGCCGTAAGACAGTGGAGCTCCTTACGACGAAGCACGCTGAAGCCCTGCAGATGCAGATGGCCGAGGGGAAGCAACGGGAGGAGACTCGTGCCAAGGAGCACCAGACAACATTGGGTTCATTCTGGTCAGGGCAGCAGGTCTTGCTGGAGGAGAACACGAAGGCGCAACAGGCTTTGCTGGAGGAGAACACGAAGGCGCTTACTTCTCGGGACTCGCTTTTGAAGGAGGCACAGGAGTCTTTCCAAAGGACCACTGCCGAGACTGCGAAAATGGCCCACGAGGCCCAGGCGAAGATGCTCGAAAATAATGCACTGGCCCAACAGAGGATGCTAGACAAGAACGCGGACACCTTGAAGGAGATTAACAATCACCACGCCTCGGAGGCTGCAGCGATGAGGGAGATCCTGAAGACAGCCGTGCAGGTAGGAGCTAGTTGTTACGTTCAAGTTGTTTGTGTTTATTGTGGAGGAGGGAACTCTGGCTTGAGGTCCAGATTGAAAGACACGGAACTTGTAACTGGTGTGGGGGGGGGCGGTTGGTACGTCACCGGTAACAGGCAGTAACAGCAGCAGGCCCGTTCGCCCAAATGTTCCAACTGGGCGGAGGAGGCTTTTACCCGGGAGCGCCGGCGCTCGGCGCAGGAGGAGGGTCACCTGCTTTAACGACGCCAACGGGCTCCAAAGTCCCGGGAGCCTCTCCTCCATCACGACCGGCGATGTTCGCTTCTCCACCACGACCCGGTCCGCAGTGGCCAGGTCAGTTCGACCTCACCCCGGCGGCGAAAGCTGACGCTGAGAAGATAGGAGAAAGCCTCTGGACAGACTTGAAGTGCGAGGACACGGACAAGAAACGGTCGGCGATCGCACAGTACAACGGGTACAAGGAGCTCGCCCAGCACCTGGAAGTGTCTGAACAAGTTCTGCGCGCCAAGGTGATTGTGCAAACGTTTGACCTGTACATGTCTGTTAGCAAATAGGTAGGTATGCTTAATAAGCCAGCCAGCAAACGAACTGAGAGATCGCACCTGCACTGCCATCGTATGTACCGGCCTGTACAATGAATAATACTGCGCCCGCAAGAAAACCCCTAACCCTGGGTGCTTTGACTGTTCAAATAAAGACTGTATATTTTCATAGCACCAACGTCTTATCTGGTAGCATTCTTCGTGCCTTTTGTCGGTTTTTGTTGTTTTTTTGTGCTACGCACACAGTTACAGTCTCGTGCAGACCTACACCCCCTAGATTTAAGGTTGGTGCCACCGCTTTTAACATTAAAGCCTCCCATTCTCGGGGTGTATGTAAGATATGAACAAAAGTTTCTTCAGACTCAGTTTGTTTGGAATGACTTTGACGTATCCTATATGAAAACATCGTCATTATCACCACTTTCAACAAATGGCGCTTGAGCACCACCCGAATCACGGTGACAAATCGCCTGGAAACCCCAAATTTCGGGCTATACTCTAAAATTTCAAATTTTTGAATAACGTGTCTTTATCTACTCTCCAAATGCTATCTAGTCATATAAAAAAAACCTCGTTATCATAACTTCCGCCGATTGACACCTGAGCACCGCCCGAAACGGGGCGAAAAATCGCCTGGAAACCCCAAATTTCGGGCTATACCCTAAAATTTCAAATTTTGAAATAACGTATCATTATCTACTCTCCAAATGCTATCTAGTCATATAAAAAAACCCTCGTTATCATAACTTCCGCCGATTGACACCTGAGCACCGCCCGAAACGGGGCGAAAAATCGCCTGGAAACCCCGAATTTCGGGCTATACCCTAAAATTTCAAATTTTGAAATAACGTATCATTATCTACTCTCCAAATGCTATCTAGTCATATAAAAAAAACCTCGTTATCATAACTTCCGCCGATTGACACCTGAGCACCGCCCGAAACGGGGCGAAAAATCGCCTGGAACCCCCAAATTTCGGGCTATACCCTAAAATTTCAAATTTTGAAATAACGTGTCATTATCTACTCTCCAAATGCTATCTAGTCATATAAAAAAAACCTCGTTATCATAACTTTTTAAAAAATGAGAATATAATGAGACACCCGCGTGTCTCATTTTTGCGATATGGTCGTTATGGGTAGCAGTCCCATGGCGATCGACAGAAGGAGCAGACGAGCGCGCAGCACCGCCCGCGCCCGGCTGATGCTCAGACGTTCGGACAGAAGGCCGGCCCTGATGACGCGCAGGGGGGGTCGCGAACCTCGTGCACATTCCTTCGCCAGGCCGTATCCACGTGTTCGGATCTCTCGGCCACGCGAGCCTGATGGGCGGGCGGCGACGGCGGGAGACGTCGCGCCTCCAAGGCCTCCAGGGCTGGCAGCAACCACGGCGCGGCCACCTCCCTGGTCCCCCACTGCAAGCATATGAACTTCCGGTCGTCTCGCATGAAGTACTCGTTTGTGAACTCAGCGTGCCAAGTACGACATCGCTGGTCCTCCATGAAGATGTAGTACACTGGTGTGGCATTTGGGTGCGCCATGCAGCGCAGCACGTGTGCTGCCCCAAGCTCCACGTAGGCGCACAGCGAGTACGCAATGTTCCTCGCATGACCCCCTGGCAACCTGTGCCCTGAGCCACGGTGCGACACAGATCAGCGTAGGCTGAAATAATAGCCTCCAGCAGGTTGGAAGACGTTGTCTGTCCCCCAAGAGGGAGGCGCCAGCCCCGGTCTCCGCACGCGATGGTCTTGTCATGCTTCTTGGCGACCTTGCTGGTGATACCCGGATGTTTCCGCAGCCTGAGACCTCGCTCCTGGTTGCACACGCCAAGCTCGTACACGACTCGCTGGCCCCTGCAACGGTCAACGAACGTCACGCCAAACCTCGCCATAAAGACGGTAAGGTTGCGGCGGTCCTTCAAGGCTCTCACCTGCTCCACGGACAGAAATCTGCCCACTGAACTGTCGGATGCGGTGGCCATTCGTACGGCATCCCAATCTGACCCCGCTGGAGATGGAGGCGCCCTCGCAGGGGACCGGGGCAGATGATTCGCCCGTGGTGGACTCGGAGGCGTAGGAGGCGGGCCCCCCGGGGAAAGTGATCGGGAATCACGTGGGACACGGATCGAGTCCGCCCACGAGCCAGCGTTGGTAATAGCGGGCGATGCAGGGGGCGACCTTCCCCGAGAAGGGCTGTCAGCAGGATCTGAC
>LGRX02030574.1:0-14736 GCA_001247695.2 Cymbomonas tetramitiformis
GCTGTCGCCAAAGTTCATCGGTACAACGTGGACCATCTTCGTCAGCTTGCAGGTGAAGGCCACGAAAGCATCATTGCCCCTCTCCGATACCGGCAGGCCGGTGACGAAGTCCACCGCGACATCCTGCCATGGCCTGTTCGGGATGCTGTGAGGGTTTAGCAACCCATCCGGGTAAGTTCCCCGCGGCCTCACTGATTGGCACACTGCGCAGGATGCAACCCAGGTGCCCACATCTTCCGCGGCACCACGCCAATAGAAGCGTCGCGGCACCCTCTCCAGAGTCTTGTCTCGCCCAGTGTGACCCGAAGACAATGACTCATGAGCATGACGAATCACTACTTCTCGAAGTGGAGAGTCCTCCCCCAGCACGAGCTGGTATTTCCCTGCCGCGGTCCTCCAAACCACTTCACCCACCAGCCTGAAGTCCTGTAGGCATTGGTGTGGTGCCGCCTTCACTTTCTCCCGCAGCGAACGAAGTGTCCCCTCTCGGGTGTACTCCGCTTTCAACGCACGCAGGAACTTTGAGTCCGACTGTTGGGAGGTTGCGTCTCTGAAGGCTGCTGCCTCACCTGTCCTTATCACAGCGGGGGCCGTTCGCGGGTGCCTCACGCGTGCCGGCTGTGGTTTGGCGGAAGGGGCGTGTACTATCAGAACAGGCCAACGAAGGTCGAAGGCCTTCCCATCTGGGTTCTCGAAGAACTGATTGGGCTCGCCCTTATCATCGTGAGTAGGGATGACCTCCACGATCTGCATATTGGCCTTTCTGAAAAGTTTGCGCCACGCGGGGAGCTTGGACTGGTGATCTGGTAGAACGAAGACTGCTGAGGTGTTTTCTGGGTCTGCCTTCCATTCTGCGATATACTTGTTCAAAATCGCCTCCAGCGTAATGTGCTTGGAGTTATATGGAGGGTTACACCAAACCCGAAGGCCCCTCCATTTCTCTGAAAGGCAGTCTGTCCAGAACCTATCCGCCTGTCTGTTGCGGCCGCCAAAGTCACAACAGGCGTCCACATCGAAGGGTCCAAACTTCTCGGCGTACTTCGAGGAGTACTCTGCTCGGACACGCCAATTCTGTGAGTCTTCGGGGGGAGTCTGCCGTTTCTGCGGGTGAAGGGCCGGGGATGGAGATGACTGCTGGGGCGCCTGCTGCGGGGGTGGTGAACTCTGCACCTTCTCAGTGGGCGCCTCCGATGCGTCAGCTCGTGATGGCGTTCGCGTCTTCGGTGACGCCAACTGTGGAGGCGCTGGGGTCGTAGAGGCTCTTTTAGCACGTGACATGCTCCTTGTTATCCTTGTCTGAGGTGGAGCTCTGTCAGGGGTTTGGTGTGGAGCTTCTGTCGGCTTCGCGCTATCAGCTTCAGGCCAGTCAGGCATGTCGAAGTCGAGGTGATCCTCCTTCATTCCCTTATAGAGCTTCGGATTAACGAGAGCGATGGTCTCCCCCATGTCCATGGCCTGTTCCGCCACGGAGAGGGTCTCCACTGCTGAGAGCCAACAGTCAACCGTCTGAGCCCAGTGGGGATGAGCTGCGGGTGGTGAGCTGGAGAAGCATTCAGACTCCAGCGTTGCCAGAGGGTCTTTCGGCAGGTCTGAGGTGGGGTCGATCACTCCTGCCTCCTTCAGCCCCTCGCGAACGTCCTTGTCTTTGAAGTCGGGTCTTCTGGACAGAGCGTCTGGTACCAGCAGCAGCGCTCCCTTGATGTACTCCATTCTCGGGACTCCCACTTCCACCAGATCCATGTACCAGCGTGCCTGTCTGCGGCTAAGCTCTCTGCCAGGTTCCATCAGCCATTCAAGGGGGCGGTGATCACCCTGGATGCGGAAGTTGGTGAAGATGAGGTAATGCCGCCAGGTGACGGTGGTACAGTGGTGTAGAGCACCTAGCTCACGCTCGCCGGTGTGGTAATTCTGCTCGGCGGCTGAGAACTGGCGGCTCTCATATGCTATCACGCGCAGCCCAAGACCATCTCCATTGTCTTGCATAAGTACTCCCCCAAGAGCGATGCCGCTAGCATCCGTCTGCACCACGAAAGGCGCTGTGCCGTCTGCGGCACCCTTAATGTTAGGCAAGGCGAGCACTGGCGCTGATGTGAGGGCCTTCTTCAGCTCCTCGAAGGCCCACTGCTGCATGGGACCCCACTCCCAGGGTACGTCCGACTTGGTCAACCGGGTGAGGGGCTGAGCGATCTCGGAGAAACAGTGGATGAACCTGCGGTAATACCCCGCTAGGCCCAAGAACTGCCTGACGTGGGTAACCGTCTCCAGCTCGGGCCAGTCCCTCACTGCAGCCACCTTGTCGTGTTGGGGTCTGCAGCCATCTGCGGAGATACAGTGGCCAAGGAACCGTAAGGATTTCTTCAACAGTTGGCACTTGGACCTCTTGAGGAAGACGCCCTTCTCCCTGCATGTCAGGAGCAGTTGTTTGACATGCTCGTAGTGCTCTGCAGCGGTGTTGCTGAAGACGACCACATCGTCGATGAAGATCCGGACAAATGGGAGATGGCCCAAGGCCCGCTGCATCCGTCGCTGGTACTGAGACGGTGAATTCTGCAGCCCCTGCGGCATGACCAACCACTCATATGACCCCATCTGGGTGGTGAAAGCGGTCTTCTCGACATCCCCTGGTGCCATCGGTACTTGCCAGAAGCCATCCACCGCGTCGAACGAAGAGAAGAACTTCGCACCCTGCATCTCGTCGAACATCATCTGAATGTCTGGGAGAGGATACTTGTCCTTAACTGTCTGGCGGTTGAGGAGCCGGTAATCGATCACCAGTCGCAGCTCCTTGGGGTTCCCGGGTTTAGGGACCATCAAGCAGGGAGCTGCATAAGGGCTGGAAGAGGGTCGGATGTAGCCCTTGGACATCAGAGTCTCCACGCGTTCTCGAAGTTGGCGGAGTTCCTCTGCGGACTTCTTGTAGATGCGCTGGCAGGGAGGTCCCTTCTTGCTCAGCTCAGGGTCCAGTTTAATGTTGGCTTCATCTTGGGGGTCATGTCTGAGTCCATCGATGTTCGGTAGGGCAGTCGTCATCTCCTTCTTGTACTCCTCACCCCAGAAGTCCTGAAACTTGAGGGTCCACTCAGGGCTCACTTCTGCATCTTCAGTATCCGCAGCGGGTTCGGCATTCTCAGAGTCGATAGCCGTGGCTGCAAAGGCAGAAGCAGTATCGTCGGGGGACTTCTCGGCCACCATGAGCCAGGCGGGCTGTATCTCCGGGTCGTCATTGCCGCGTAGCTTCTGCGTCTCCGCGTACACCAGGAACTTCTTCAGCTGGGCAGGGGTTAGGAACACCTCATCCACCAATCCCGCGCAGGCCGTGCCCTTCGGAGACCTGTCTCCAGATGCTTTCCCAGGAGAACAGCCTGTGATGGTGACGCGGTCCCCAATCTTGCCACTGCGGGACTTCCTGAGGAAGGAGACGGAGCCATTCCCTTCGTAGCCCAGAGTGACAGGAGAGTGACTGCGCAGCCACCTTCCGCCGAGGATAACATCCACCTGTATGCCCAGTGGCAGGATCCGGAGGGCAAGGGCGTTCTCCGTATAGGTACCCGTGGTGGTGTGCGTGTTAAACTTGGCGTACGCGGTGGCGCCAGTGATCTTCACAGATCCATCCGCCAGGGTGACTCGCATCTCGGAACCGGCTCGTGTTGTGAGGCCACATCGCTTAGCGCTCTGCTCCGAGATGAAGTTGTCAGAGGCCCCCGAGTCAATCAACACCTTGACCGTGTGCCCTCTGAGGGTTGCGTAGAATACCAGTAGTAGCGGTCCTTCTTCGTCATGTGCCGCTGCGAGGGTACCCTCGATGTCGGTCTTCCACTGGACTCCCCCATCTGTGCGTATGCTTTTGCACTTGAGGTTGGGGAGGAGGTTGTCCGAGGCCTCGCGGCATTCTTCCACCGTTTGCCTACACGCGGCGTAGAACTCCTCATCCAGCAAATCAACATCTTCAGTCGGATGACTGACGAGGTTGTCTGCACTCGCCGTCAGCAGGGTGCCCGCTGAGGTGCATTCGCTCGAGGTGGGGCTGACATGAGTGGTGTCGCTGGTGGTAGGGCTCACATGGGTGGTGTCACTGGTAGTAGGGCTCACATGTGTAGTGCCACTGGTGGTAGGGCTAACATGGGTAGTGCCGCTTACTGTGGGGCTCACGTGGGTAGCGACACTATTGGTGAGACTGCCATGGGTGAGAGGATCCTCGTCATGCTGAGGGCTGCCAGCAGAGGAGTTGTGGGCGAGCTGGTGGGAGCTCTGGTGGTCAGTTCTCGTCTGAGGGGTCCCAGCTGCTGCCATCTGCTGGGTGAAGCAGAGCGAGTTGACCGAGGACTCCTCTTCCATCACCTCAGGGTCTTCAGCGATGGGGTGGCTGTCGAGCCAGGGTGGCGCTTCATCCGCTTCATGCGTTTTGACGGTGGTCATCTGCTGGGTGAAGCAAAGCGAACTGGGTGCGGAGGTCTCCTCCGCCTCTGAGCAGTAGGGTGAACCTTCGGGGTTTCCTCCCGGAGTGGCCGGCGCGTTATCATGGTGCGGAGATGTGGTCTCTGCTGTGGGCTCGGCCAGTGAGGATGATGGAGGGGATGCTCCCAAGGGGCTGGGACCCAGCTTCCTCATCTTGTACTGGTGTACTGCGTGCAGACTGCACCAGACACCAGGTAAACCCACATCTCCCGCTGTCCCCGGTATCGTGCCCACTTCAGTGTCCAGGGTGCAGAGGGATGTCGAAGACCTCGCTGCTGCTCTTCGTGCGCCCTCCTTTTCCCACAGCCTGCTACCTGGGGAAGAGTCTGGACTCGAAGTGACGATTGCCTTTTGCTGCTCAGCAGGCGACAGCTCTCTCCAAGCCACGTAGAGGTCGTGGGAGCTGGTGTTAGAGGATTCGGGGACTTGCTGGCGACCGTCGTGTGAAAGGAGGTGCCACAATGCTATGCGCTGATGGCCTTCCTTGCGATCTTGAGGTTCGCGGGCAATGCGTATCCTCTCTGCCAGCTGGTTGGCGCGGTTCACGCGTTCCTTTGGCGATCGACTCCCAGAGTGTACGCGGCTGCGGACGCGCTCCGACATTTTATCCACCAGGTCCTTGGCAGCCTCTGGGGACTTGCGCAGAGCTCCGCGGACCTTCTGCATGGCGACTTCGAGGGGGAGGGAATACAGATCTCTCTTCCAGTGCCACGCAGTTAGCCTTTTCCGTGGGTCTGCGAGGTTGGACTGATAGATGGGCAGCGGTAGGACAACACGCGGTCGGGGGCGAAGGTCGCGGGGCTCTCCGCGGTTGTTGCCCATTATGGGGGGTCTGTGCCGGGGAAGTCGCCGTCCCCTCCGACCCTCGATCCTCGCTTGTGTATAAGCGGGACCGTCATCAAGAGGTAGCGACGGCTCATCGAAGGGGGGGCTTCCTGCGAGAGGGTGGCTGGACAAGTCATCCCTCGGCGGCGATGGGGCACCAGCTGAGCGGTAGGTGCGTCGCAAGCGGGTCCCAGAGGTGAAAGCCACACTCTTGGGGTGGGGACGTTGGCCCCAAGGGTCTCTGCGTCCTCGGGCGCGACGGGGTTCCACTGGTTCTGACCGCTTCTCCAGGGTGGAGAGGGTCTGATCATCAGGGCAAGACCTCACTTCCCCGAAGGGCAGGGTCTGGGGCTGGCCGCCGGCCAGTCATTCATCGCTCTCCACCAGGGGAAGGCCGTCACCCTCCACAAGCTCGATGCCCGCAAGGGCCGCCAGGGTCTGATAGCTCTGCTCGTCTTCACAGGTAGCGAGAGCCAGGACTTCCTCGGAGAACTCTTCTGGGACGCCATCCACCGAGGAGATGTCCTCCTGCTGCTCGATGGCCCAAACGACGGCGGCTACATACCCAGGGGAGTTCGCCAGTCGAGCGGGTGCATTGGCCCTCCACTCCTTGAGCTTAGCCTCGTCCGTACAGTTACGGACGATGTGCTCCGCAGAGCCACAGGCGAAGCACCGGCGGACTTTCGGAGCATCAGGGCGGGAGAGGCCAGGTGGTGGTGGCAAAGGAGTCACTGCCGCGGCGACGGTGGTGGCAGGCCCGTTCTCCAGCATGGCAAGAGCTGGGCGATTCGAAGAGGGGGTACGCCTGTAGAAGGGGGTGCGAGGTGGTGGGTTAGCGAAGGAAACGGCACGGGGAGGACGGTCTTGAGAGCGTCTCTGAGCCGCCTCCGTGTCAATGTCGCTCTCCACCTCCTCAGCGACTTCCCGAATCTTCAACAAGGCGTTGTGGGTGCCTGGGATGTCGTCAGCGACGGCCTTCCTCTCCCACTCTTCTGGTTTGGAGACATCCAAGTGGATGGCTCTCAGGCGCCGCATCACCTTGGGTGCATATTTCAGCCCCCGGCGGTACGTGGAGAGCATCGACAAGTTGGTCATCTCCACGCAATTTGGGACTCTGCCGGCCAAGAAGTTGACGGAGGCCATGCGGGTCTCCAGTCGCGAAAAATACTCCGCCGCGGTCTCGCTCACCGCCTGCTTCAGGGCAATGGCCTCGCCGTGTGCGTTCTCCAGGTAGGCCTGCGTCAGAGAGCACACCGCCAGGTCGCTGAAGAACACATCCAGGTCCCCGTAGCGTTGGTGCCAAGCTTGCTCGGACCCAAAGGTCCCCGCCGCGCGCTCCAAGAACTTTCTCTGCTGGTCTTGAAGAGTGTACTCCTTGAAGCTCCAAAGGAGGCTTGACACACTCGCCTGGTACTCTGATACTGATGGCGTACAACTGGGAGTGGTCAGTGCTTCGATCACGATGGCCTCCTGGAATACCTTCCGCACCATGTGGGAGTAGTGCTCCAGCTGCGTCAGGAGGCCCTCCTTGTCGGCCGATTTTGTGTCGGACGCGGAGCGGGGGCACCTGGTGACGCTCTTGACCAGCTTTAGCACCATCTCTTTGGTCTTGTGCTCCAGGCGGACCTCGTCTGGAGATGCTCGCAGGTTAGTGCCCTGCGGCAGACGGACGATGCCTGGAACAAAGGGGGTGGCGCTGGGAGAGAGCGCGGGGTTCGCAGCGGCGGCAGAGTGGACGGGGTTCGCGGCAGCGGCAGAGTGAACGGGGTCTGCGGCGGCGGAATGGGGAAAACAGGCAGGAGGTGGTGGTCCCGGGGCATGCGCGGGCGGAGGCGCAGGCGCGGGATTTGTGGGGACTGCGGTCGGAGTGGGCGGTAATGTAGGGGCTGATGGTGGTGCGGGGAGTGGGAGAGGTGTATGGAAGGGCAGGGGTGTGGATGGTTGTGCGGCCACCACGCTCATGCTCCGGTACCAATCGGAGTTGCTGACCTCCGACCACGCGGCGAGCCCGTCCTGATCGAAGTTCTGCATCTCCGACTCCCGCGCAGTAGCGGGGATCCACTCCCATACTGGCTGCCCCATGCTGGTAGACCGCACATTGGCCGCGGCTGGGTCCCCCATTGCCATATCCATGACCTCGCGGTCGACCATAAGGACCCAGGTCTCCACACGAGGGTTGGTAAGGGGTAGGGGTGCATGGTGTAACCGGCCCCCCATGCGCGCATATGCAGTCAGCGGCGCTCCCAGCAGGTGCATGATCCTGAACAAGATGGCGTCGCCCTGCACCCCAGCCCGGCGGCGTTCGTCCCATGGTAGGGAGACGGTTGCCGCGCCTCGCACTCCAGCTGACTGATGCACCCACAATGACCCACCATCGTGGGTGACGAAGAGGGCTCTGACCTCTGGGTACTGAGGGTAGGAGGGCTCTGGTGCGGGATCGTCAGGGGGATCCTGAGGTGGATCACTAGGGGGGGCTGGTGGCGAGTCGCTTGGACTGGAGTCTCTGGGCTCTGAGTCGGGATTGCCACCGCCGTGCACCACCGTCTCCATCGACTGCCGCCGGCGGGCCACCATCATGTTATGGGGATTTGGCCGGCCCTGAGTGGGAGGTTCGGCGGGAGCGGTCTCAGCGGCGGTCTGAGGCACAGGAGGGGTTACGCTGGCAGCAGCGTCTGCCTCGTGTAGATGGTCCGCCGTCAGGCCCTGTGCGCTGCCCTGAGGGTCGCCTGGTGGGGAGACTCCTGCCGACGTCGTCGCACCAGGCAGCGCGAGTCCTCTCGAGAGCACCGCGGAGATGTCCAGGGCCTGTACTGCCGCTAGGACTTCTCCGCGAATGTGTTCACTTCGGCTGCTCGCGTCCGAGTCAGAGCCGGATCTGTGGGCGGCCCTCCGCCTGCGCTCAGCCCGTGCCTGCGTGCTTCGGCTGCCTCTGGTCCCCGTGCTGGTGCGGCTGATGTCCGTGCCGGAGTCGGGGTCAGAGTGATCAGGTGCGTGGCTTGGACCTGGGAGATGCTTGCCATGTGTCGCAGGGCCCGAAGATGCCCTTCGGGAACGCCGACGCCGGCGAGTCTCTGAGGTTGTCGCCACCGCGGGAAGGTGACGCACCAAGAGCTGGGTGCCGCCCAAGACGTTCTGCTGAGCCCCGCTGTCAAGGGGTACCTGCAGAGGGTCCGGCAGGGCCGCGGCGCCGATGCTGATGAAGTGCTGCAGCGATGAGGGATCCGCGCCTGAGTCATGAAGCGCGGAGGTGGCTGGTGCCAGCTGATGGGGCTGTTGTGGTCGATGTTGCGGCAGTTGTGGCGGCTGCGGTTGCTGTTGCTGCTGCTGCTGCTGCTGCTGCTGTTGCTGCTGTAGCTGCTGCTGCTGTAACTGCTGCTGCTGTAACTGCTGCTGCATCGGTTCCAGTGGCTGCTGTTGAGGCCACTGCTGTTGCTGCTGCTGGTACGCGAGCCACTGCTGCTGCTGTTGTAGCTGTTGTTGGAACGGTGTGGGATATGCGCCCACAGGGTGATGGGTTCCCAGTGTGAACGGCACTGGTGATACTCCCCCAGCGAGGGGCGCTGATTGGGGTAATACCCAATTGACGCCGTTCCATACAGCCTGTGCAGGGGTGCCATCCGGCATAGTATAAGGGCGGGGCACCGCTGTGTAGGGCATGGTGGTGCCTGGGTGTGGAATGGGGTGAGCGGAAGCATATGTGGTGGGCGATGGGAAGGTTATGGGAGAGAACAGAGTGTGGTGCAGCTGCTCTGCGCTGACACTCATGCTGGGAAATGCCTCTGATGTCTGCTGTGACATCCTGATTGCTGAGCTGGTTGAGATCAAGGACTGGGTGTGGCAATAGCCACAGGTGAGCAAAGTGGGGAGTGCTCGCCTTTTGTTATTTAGTTAGTCTCGTCCTCTTCGATGTCGCTCGCTGGAGGCGAAGGGGCGGGACTTCCAGGTGGAGATGGGGGTACCCAGTCAGCGCCAAGGAGGACCCAAGGGGGGGCGTCGATCACTTGTATTGCCTGGAGATGCCACACGTGGTCGTAGTGTACTGGTGGGATAGCCAGCGTGACTATATCCAGGCGCTCAGTTCTCCTCCTCGTCGTCAGAGGATGAGGGGGAAGGAGGACCGCTCCAAGGACCGCTCTGCCAGAAGGCGCCTGCTGGTGGGTAGGTGGGGTCTTGAGGGAATACCCACTTGATGGGTCCTTGCTTCCACCACGCTCTTCTGTATTCTTCTGGCGATGGGGGTACTGCCATACACCGGCGAACTCAAAAATTCGCCAGGGCTCCGCGACACAGATTTCAAGTGCCTATGTATGCAGGCAGGGGTCAAGGAACTGCAACCAGAAAGCTCAGCAAGGTCCCAGAAAGCTCAGCAAGGTCTCAGAAGGTAGCCGGACTTCGTACACTCCCAAAATATTCCAGCCAGAGGGTAAACCAGAGGTGTCCAGAAACTGTCCAGAAACTGTCCAGAAGCCACTAAAAGCGCTACTTTGAGGGGTTTTCCCAGCTGCTGGTAGCCGTGAGGGCGGTATTGGGGGGTTTTAGGGTGTCCTATGGGGTCTGGGGAAGGAGTTTTTGGTGGTGGGGGCTACTGTGGAAGGTTTGGGGGTAGGCTGAAAACGGTCTAAAACGGCTATTTTGGGCTGTTTTTGGCTGTTTTTCGCCTTTTTAAGGCTCTAGAAAGTGGGCTATGACGTTTTCCTGGCTACTATAAACCGGGGAAACCCTTTAGGGTGCTCCCTGACGGTTGTTTGTAGCCTGGGGCAGACTTGGAAGTTAAGATCGGAAAACGAATGCTGACTTTTTTGAGTCTGGTTGGGCCCCCAGTGTTAAGGGACGAAAATATGAAGTTTTGGAGATGTTTTCCAAAGGATACGGCCGTTGTATACGAAAAAAAAACGTACTTACGGAGGCTAAAATTGCGCCCAGATAGCCGGAAGTACAGCTCTCCCCCTGTATTACAACGGAAGTTACAAAAGGCCCGTGGGCGAGTTGCGCAGAGGCGAAATCGCAGCACGCTGATACCAAATGTGCCAGGGGCACGACGACAGATGCTCGGAGATATGTTTTTGATTGAACGTGCAAAGGTACACAATTCGGATTTTTATAATATACTGGATCAGGGCCAGATTGAGGTACAAACGATAATTCGGTTCCGAGTTCTGAAGGCTAAACACTTCTCAAGTGCTCTACTTATTCACTCGTCACTCAGGTTGCAGGGTCAACCACTCGAGAGCCGATGTCACACTTCAGCTCAACGTTCAGTTCCCGATCCGATCTCATTTCTAATTCCGATTCGTCATTCTCGATTCAGATGTTATGCCGACAGGCTGACACGATGACTGCCCCACAGTACTGTCATACTACTGTACTGTCATACTGTCATAATGTCATACTGTCATAACCTTAATATCTGATATTCGATTTCATTGTCTTTTCAACCCCGATGCGAATCTGACCATTCTTCGAGGGTCTGACTGAGTTCCACGATGACACCCCCCACAGTACTGTCATACTACTATAGTGTCATACTGTCATAGTGTCATACCCCAGACATCTGGTATTCATTCTCATCGTGATTTCAAGCCCAATCTCACTGTCATCGTGCCAATCCCAGATTACCCCCGATGACACACATACGGACGCATAGACATATCGGCTCACGCTGTGCCTCCGGGCACAGTAGGTGCGTCGCAAGCGGGTCCCAGAGGTGAAGGCCACGCTCTTGGGGTGGGGACGGTGGCCCCAAGGGTCTCTGCGTCCTCGTGCGCGTCGGGGTTCCACTGGCTCTGACCGCTTCTCCAGGGCGGAGAGGGTCTGATCGTCAGGACATGACCTCACTTCCTCGAAGGGCAGGGTCTGGGGCTGGTCGCTGGCCAGTCATTCATCGCTCTCCACCGGAGGAAGGCCGTCACCCTCCACAAGCTCGATACCTGCGAGGGCCGCCAGGGTCTGGTAGCTCTGCTCGTCCTCACAGGTAGCAAGTGCCAAGACCTCCTCGGAGAACTCCTCTGGGACGCCATCTACCGAGGAGATGTCCTCCTGCTGCTCGATGGCCCAGACGACGGCGGCCACAAACCCAGGGGAATTTGCCAATCGAGCGGGTGCATTGGCCCTCCACTCCTTGAGCTTAGCCTCGTCCGTGCAGTTACGGACGATGTGCTCCGCAGAGCCGCAGGCGAAGCACCGGCGGACTTTCGGAGCGTCGGGGCGGGAGAGGCCAGGTGGTGGTGGCAATGGGGCCACTGCCGCGGCAACGGTGGTGGCAGGCCCATTCTCCAGCATGGCAAGAGCTGGGCGATTCGAAGAGGGGGTACGCCTGAAGAAGGGGGTGCGAGGTGATGGGTTGGCGAAGGAAACAGTACGGGGAGGACGGTCTTGAGAGCGCCTCTGAGCCGCCTCCGTGTCAATGTCGCTCTCCACCTCCTCAGCGACTTCCCAAATCTTCAACAAGGCGTTGTGGGTGCCTGGGATATCGTCAGCGACGGCCTTCCTTTCCCACTCTTCTGGTTTGGAGACATCCAAGTGGATGGCTCTCAGGCGCCGCATCACCTTGGGTGCATATTTTAACCCTCGGCGGTACGTGGAGAGCATCGACAGGTTGGACATCTCCACGCAATTGGGGACTCTGCCAGCCAGGAAGTTGACGGAGGCCATGCGGGTCTCCAGTCGCGAGAAATACTCCGCCGCTGTCTCGTTCGTCGCCTGCCTCAGTGCAATGGCCTCTCCGTGTGCATTCTCCAGGTAGGCCTGTGTTAGAGAACACACCGCCAGATCGCTGAAGAACACGTCCAGCTCTACGTAGCGCCGGTGCCAAGCCTGGTCAGACCCGAAGGTCCCCGCCGCACGCTCCAAGAACTTCTTCTGCTGGTCTTGAAGAGTGTGCTCCTTAAAACTCCAAAGGAGGCTCGACACGCTCGCCTGGTACGCCGATACAGATGGCGTACAGCTGGGAGTGGTCAGCGCCTCGATCACGATGGCCTCTTGGAATATCTTCCGCACCATGTTGGAGTAGTGCTCCAACTGCGTCAGGAGGCCCTCCTTGTCGGCCGACTTGGTGTCGGACGCGGAGCGAGGGAATCTGGACACACTCTTGATCAGCTTCTGCACCATCTCCTTGGTCTTGTGCTCCAGGCGGACCTCGTCTGAGGATGCTCGCAGATTAGTGCCCTGCGGCAATCGGACGATGCCTGGTACGAAGGGGGTGGCGCTGGGAGAGAGTGCGGGGTTCGCAGCAGCGGTAGAGTGAACGGGATTTGCGGCGGCGGAGTGGGGGAAACGGGCTGGAGGTGGTAGTCCTGGGGCATGCGCGGGTGGGAGTGCAGGCGCGGGATTTGTGGGGACTGCAGTCGAGGTGGGCGGTACTGCAGGGGTTGATGGTGGAGCGGGGAGTGGAAGAGGTGTATGGAAGGGCAGGGGTGTGGATGGTTGTGCGGCCACCACGCTCATGCTCCGGTACCAATCGGAGTTGCTGACTTCTGACCACGCGGCGAGCCCGTCCTGGTCGAAGTTCTGCATCTCCGACTCCCGCGCAGTGGCAGGGATCCACTCCCACACTGGCTGCCCCATGCTCGTAGCCCGCACATTGGCTGCGGCTGGGTCCCCCATTGCCATATCCATGACCTCGCGGTCGACCATGAGAACCCAGGTCTCCACACGAGGGTTGGTAAGTGGTAGGGGTGCGTGGTGTAGGCGGCCTCCCATGCGCGCATATGCGGTCAGCGGCGCTCCCAGCAGGTGCATGATCCTGAACAGGATGGCGTCGCCCTGCACCCCAGCCCGGCGGCGTTCATCCCATGGCAGGGAGACGGTTGCCGCGCCTCGCACCCCCGCTGACTGGTGCACCCACAATGACCCACCGTCGTGGGTGACGAAGAGAGCCCTGACCTCTGGGTACTGAGGGTAGGAGGGCTCCGGTGCGGGGTCGTCAGGGGGATCTTGGGGTGGATCACTGGTGGGCCCTGGTGGCGAGTCGCTCGAACTGGGGTCTCCGGGCTCCGAGTCGGGGTTGCCACCGCCGTGCACTACCGTCTCCATCGACTGCCGCCGGCGAGCCACCATCATGTTGAGGGGGTCCGGCCGACCCTGAGTGGGAGGTTCGGCGGGAGCGGTTTCCGCGACAGTCTGGGACACTGGGGGGGTTACGCTGTCAGCGGCGTCCGCCTCGAGTGGATGGTCCGCCGTCAGGGCCCCCTGTGCGCTGCTCTGGGGGTCGCCTGGAGGGGAGGCTCCTGCAGAAGCCGTCGCGCCAGGCAGGGCGAGTCCCCTCGAGATCACCGCGGAGATATCCAGGGCCTGTACTGCCGCCAGGACTTCTCTGCGAATGTGCTCGCTCCGGCTGCTCGCGTCCGAGTCAGAGCCGGACCTGTGGGCGGCCCTCCGCCTGCGCTCAGCCCGTGCCTGCGTGCTTCGGCTGCCCCTGGTCCCCGTGCTGGTGCGGCTGACGTCCGTGCCGGACTCGGGGTCGGAGTGATCAGATGCATGACTCAGACCTGGAATGTGCCGGCCGTGCGTCGCGGGGCCCGAGGATACTCTTCGGGAGCGTCGACTCCGGCGGGTCTCTGAGGCTGCTGCCACCGCGGGGAGATGGCGTACCAAGAGCTGGGCCCCGCCCGAGGCGCTCTGCTGAGCTCCGCTGTCAAGGGGTACCTGCAGAGGATCTGGCAGGGCTGCGGCGCCGATACTGATGAAATGCTGCAGCGGTGAGAGATCCGCACCAGAGTCATGAAGCGCGGAGGTAGCTGGTACCAGCTGATGGGGCTGCTGTGGCTGTTGTTGCGGCTGCGGCTGATGTTGCTGCTGGAACTGCTGCTGCTGTAACTGCTGCTGCTGTAACTGCTGCTGCATCGGTTCCAGTGACTGCTGCTGGAGCCACTGCCGTTGCTGCTGCTGGTACGCGAGCCACTGCTGCTGTTGCTGCAGCTGTTGTTGGAACGGTGTGGGATATGAGCCCATGGGGTGGTGGGTTCCCAGTGTGAACGGCACTGGTGACACTCCCCCAGCGAGGGGCGCTGATTGGGGCAGTACCCAATTGACGCCGTTCCATACAGCCTGTGCGGGGGTGCCATCCGGCATGGTATATGGGCGGGGCACCGCAGTGTAGGGCATGGTGGTGCCTGGATGTGGAAGGGGGTGAGCGGAAGCGTATGCGGTGGGAGATGGGAAGGTGATGGGGGAGAACAGTGGGTGGTGTAACGACTCTGCGCTGACACCCATGCTGGGAAAGGATTCTGATGTCTGCTGTGACATTCTGACTGCTGAGCTGGTTGAGTTCACAGACTGGGTGTGGCAATAGCCACAGGTGAGCAAAAGTAGTGAGTGCTCGCCTTTTTATTTAATCAGTCTCGTCCTCGTCGATGTCACTCTCTGGAGGCGAAGGAGCGGGGCTTCCAGGTGGAGATGGGGGGACCCAAGGCCACTCGTCGATCACTTGTACTGGATATGAACCAGGGAGCGCGGGAA
>LGRX02030575.1:0-43472 GCA_001247695.2 Cymbomonas tetramitiformis
TGTCGTGTCGTGTCGTGTCGTGTCGTGTCGTGTCGTGTCGTGTCGTGTCGTGTGTACAGTGACACACTGAGTCGTGTGTCACAGCTCACTGTGTCGTGTGTCACAGCTCTACTCTGTGTCGTGTACAGCGTACAGTGTACAGCCTACGATTCTGGCTTCATTTTTTCGCACTGTTAAGGGGAATTCGTGAGTTTCGACAATGACACAGTGTTAAGAGCGACTGAATTTTCTGAATCCGTTCACGCATTTCTCAGATTTGAAGAATGAAGACGTAAAAAAAACTGAGACAAAAATCGTGTACAGCGTACCGTGTCACAGTGTCTGGCTTCATTTTTTCGCACTGTTAAGGGGAATTCGTGAATTTCGACAATGACACAGTGTTAAGAGCGACTGAATTATTATATTTCCCGATTTTTCAAAAGAGGGGGATCTTCGATTCCATCTCCGATTTTTTCCCCAATTAAGTTCCCGAAAAGATCTATACGGTTGAATACACTCCTATATAAAGAGCCATGTCGCCAAATCGGCACCCAGACTACACATGTAACAACGAAACAAGGTATAATGCATGCATATATATTTCGTATTCTATGACGAATTGGGTTGTCCAATAGGCACCATCACCATTCAAAAGGCCGTGGAAAAACGGTCCAGAAAACTTATACATGTTACGAAAATAGATCACTAGAACGGAAGTTAGCCTCCTTCAAACACATGGCATTTTCATGCTTTCACGAGGCGCGATTAGGCTGGGAAAACATTGAGAAAACATAATCGTCCATCGTGTAAAACAGTTTTTTTTATCGAATCTGTCGGTCTGGCAACGGAATGAGACTATTCAAATGCAACGTGCGACGTATAAATATGCTCTAGAAAACCAGATTTTTCAAAGATCAGTGTTGGGATGAGCGGCGTCAAGAGGCGGGGTTTGAGGTTTGGGCGGAGAGGCGATGCTGACGTGGCGTGGTGTCTTGTTTCTTTCGCCTTCTTTTCCGCTTCTTTTCTCGCCACTTGTAAGCGTCAACGGGACCATTATCGGGAAATCCATTGGACCAACAGTATTACTGACGTGATATGATACGACTGTGGCGATAATAATCGATTTTATACAATACTGTATACATCAATATATGATCCAGTCGCACCATGCATGTCGTAATTAGTAATTATAGAACTGCATGTCGTACATGCTAATTATTTATGATATTTGTGAGATCGTGGGCGTACAATAGTTGTACCAAAGAACAATAATCCGCTATAATCTCCACTGTCGCCGCAGGGATTCTCCACCAATTAGCTTTAACACAACGAACAAATAGCTCGCGTCTGCTATGCACATGCACGCACCCCCATGTCTAAACGTCCTTGACAGATCATCATTTCTCTCGACGAAACCGCCATGCATATTATCTGAACGCCCACGATCTCACGAATACCATAAATAATTAGCATGTACGACATGCAGTTCTATAATTACCAATTACGACATGCATGGTGCGACTGGATCATATATCGATTTATACAGTATTGTATAAATCGATTATTGTCGCCACAGTCGTATCATATCACGTCAGTGGCATCGTCATGTTAGATTCGAATAGCATATGACTGACGATCGATTCTTGTCGATTGCCATACGATACAGTAGTAGAGCTAGTGAATTACACGTCTGAACATTTCTCACGAATAAATTCAACAGACCTCAACAGGGCGCAAACCCTGAAAGTAGATCCTGAAAGAAAGATCCAAAAGATGGACGAGAGTCTGGGCAACACGGCGTACACGAGCCAAACGAACGAGCATCGTCCCGCTCTCGCATTTCCCCCATCCGAACCTTGTTCTCCTAAAAGGGTATGTTGGCAGGTGCGTGTGACCCGTTTTATACCGCATTGCATATGTTGCGCAAATTTCCTTGGATGTGTAAATGGTAAGCTAGACGAACTCCATCTGAGTAACGCAGGCTGCATGTGGGGCTGTCCACAGGTGGATTCCAGACTTCGCGACGCGAGTGGTTAGGACTGAAATTACCGTAGCGCTCTCCTGCCGAACTCACATCCTTCCGATTGTCTACGGTAACAGCCTTGCGCGGACAGCTGCTCGTTGCTGTCTCTTTTTCTCGCTTTAATTGCCTAGACCCTTAGCTCAGATTTGAAGCGAAAAACTGAATCTCATCTGCACAATATCAACGCGTACAATATATAATATCAATATCTTTGGTATGGCATACCATGGGCAAGTAATTAACGATGCTAGTTGGCACGTCAAGCTTGTCAAACTGTCTGAACATAAGTTTCCAGTCGGTCTCAAGTCTTGCATCTCTATGATGTTTCGTTGTAACCCGAGTCTCTAAAAACATCAGCTGTACCATAGTCGCTGAGCAGTTTCTTGCAATTCCTGAAGTTGCTGCGTGTATTGTTTTGATTTTAGTCGTACTGCCGGCGGAAGAAATTTACCTCGAGAGCCGCGATTGACTTTTGTGTGCTGACCAGGCTGCGCTTCTTACTCCTCATGATCGTTACGGGAAGCGACCGCCTCGGCGAACACGCTACCTTGAGTAGCTCGGTTTGCAGTCGTACAGATCATCACCAACGACAAACCCGGCTCCTTTGGTAGGTTGATGGAGCGACCTCACTTGTTTACCCTTTATGAAAGCTTGGATGTGGCCGATAAAGAAGCCATTTTACACGACGGGCAGAACCTCAAAGTGCTGGAGGAGTTACATCACCATATTCCAGGGGTGGTTCTTCATGTGGGCTTGCGGGTTGACTCCCTCAAGCTGCAGACCATATACTGCAGCGCTCAAGCACTGGAAGTACTTGGCGTTCCTTGTACTGATATCACCGTGGACTTTTGGGCACTCCGCTCGAGCTTCGCCCGTGAATATCACCAAAGCTTTGACGACCAATTTGGTACCTTCCTGCAGGGAGAATCGTTGTTGGAGTGGAAGGGTCGATTAAAAAGTAGCTCGTTGCAGAGCAAGCCGTGGGTTTTCATCATTTTCAAGCGGGTCGAATGTAAATTTAACAGCTTCCCTTCAAGCTTACGCGAGGGAGACTTCACAGAACAATTCGTTGGGTACGCTTGCAACTGCTCGGAGGAGCACGAAGCGCACCAGCTGAGTGTTGAGAAGGAGATGCGCCTTTCGGATATGGGCTTCTTCCATATGGCTCGCAGCAGCTTGGACGAAATTCTCGATCACAACAGCCAGCTTCAGGAGAAGCTGTCGAGCCAGGAGCTCTCGTCACACAGCGATGACCTCAAGCAGCTCTTCGATGACTTGAGCAGAGCATGTCAAAATGGAGAGCGTAGTTGCCACATGCGCCCGATGCTGAATTCTGTCTTTGACGGCACATATGTTCCCCGACTCGTCGACATGAGTTGCGAGCAGATACTGCGACTTTTTGCGGAGGAGAACGGCATTCTGGCCGTAGTAGAGGCGACAGCAGATCCGGCCCTTGCTGAGATGCCTGTGTGGCTTGATCTGCACGTGATGCGCATGGTGCTCAATAACCTGGTCTCAAACGCCCTGAAATACGGGAGCACAAGCGTGGCACCTCACATATATATGGCTATGCCTGAGCAACACGCGGTCGAGCTGTGCCTCTGGAATGCACCTGGACCGAATCACGCCGAGTTCCTAGCAAACAGCAGCGAGATCTTGCGCACTAAGCGGGCGACGTGCCAAGAGTGGATGAGTGATGGGATTGGCATGGAGACCATAAAGTTGTGCCTCACGTGCGCGGGCTGGTCTCTACGCCACCATGTTAACTCTGAGGGAACGACCTTCCAAGTACACATGCCCTTGAAGTATCAGGCCCCTTCGGGAAAATTCACGCCTCAGAAAAGCCTTAGAAACCTTTCTGGCGGTTCGGTCGAGGCGACTTTCCCGGACACAGTTGTCGCGTTCTCACCTCTGAAGGCGGCTCTGTTCGAGCAAGCGGAGCCTCCACTCGGATCCGCCCAAACGCAGTTCCCGTGGGAGACCGTGCAGGTGGCTGTGCTCGATGACGCAGCTCTGATGCGGCATGCATATACACAGCAGCTCACAAGCCTGGGGATCAAGTCTTTCTGGGTGATGGGTGCGACACGGGCGGAGATCGACGGCTTTGCGTCGTTGGTCCTGGAGCATGACGTGGACTTGGTGATCATCGATCACAATCTGAACGAAGTGCTGAGCGAAGAAGAGCGCAACAGCCTGACAGGAAGCACCGTGAGAAGGGATCTGAAAGCCGCAGGATTTAAAGGCATCATCTTGACCCGTACTGAGAACTCCGATTCACGTAAACTTTTAGACGAGGGTTTCGATGACGTTTTGCCAAAGACCACCAGTCTTGCACAGCAGATCGTTCAGGCATGGCCGGTGTATCACCGCGTGCTGCAGGCACGCAGAGCTCCATCAACACCGGTCACCTTTTGGGAGGATTGTATCCTTTCTTCGTATCATATCGTCAAGAGGAACACAGCGCTGATAGCAGCGGCGTGGTTGTATTTCTTGAGTGTGGGCTCCATTGTGAGCATCTATGTTCATGCACTTCTAGCTGGACAGTTCGTACTTGTACTGCTGGTCCGCATCAGCCTTCGCAACCACAGTGGTCGCATACCAGCCCTCGTCGCCATATGGCGCTTCGGGGGCATCAATACACTGCTGACGCTCATAATGATACGCCATCACACAAACCCAGAGCTGGTTGTTTTCGCGAACCTGGGCCTCCTGATCAACACCTTCGCCATCCAGTCGGGGCCATCAGGAGCGGCTTTGAGCTGGCAGTTCAAAGCGGGCGCGAGCCTGCTGGGATGGGGCGTGCTGTGCGTGGCGCACCTGTGCTACTATGACAGCGAAGGAGTGCTTGCCCGCACAGTGGGAATGCCAAGCTATCTGAGCATGGTGCTGGCTGTACAAGTCAGTGCGACGGTGCTCGCCTACAACGCTGAGCACTCCAGGCGCATGGCTTTCAAAACGATAAAGGAGCTGGAGCTGCAGCAACAAGCGCAATATCATGCAGCGCAGGTGCCTGTGAGAGACAAAGTCGTGTTGGCAGAGCATACGCAGTCTCCTGTGTTTCTGTATTTCTTGGATAAAGTTCTCGAATCCCTTTTCTGCTCGTTCACACGCAAGCGGTGTTCTCAGCCAGCGCAACAGATGGCACTGCACCTGTTGCTTGCTGCCTTGCTGGCAGGTGTGGCGTTTGTGACGCGTGCACATGCTTTCTTGGTTGATCCCTCGGTGGTCATGGGTCTCATGTTGCTATACGGCGCTGCTGGAGCAAGTGTTTTCTGCGTTGCTCACCACATCCAAGGACGGCACCTACAAACTTTGCAGACTGTGGTGTTGTGCTCAACTCTGGGGCTGCTGGTTGTGTGCGACACGCTGGAATCGGTGTGGACTCCGCTCATGATCGTCGCGCTCTCGTCCGCAGTTCAGGCCACCTGCAGCCAGTGGCAGCCCTGGTATCATAGGCATGTGTGCGCGAGTGCGGCTCTGACAGTGCATGTAGGGCGGAAAGTGATGATGTATTCCAGCGAGCTTGATATTTCCAGTATTGGACTGGTTGCAGTGACACGTTTCTTAAAGGCTCCCTCCACGTACTTCTCCAGTTGGGAGATCGTCGTGATAACGTCCATTCTGGCCTTCTTGGGGGCTGCGGATAGTGGACGCCAAGCTGAGAAGCGACGGAGGGAGAACTTTATTTTGTACAATCGGATGGCAGCCGGCAGCTCCCAGGAGGTAGAGGATGCATCAGCATTGGACTGGAGCCTGAATGGCTGGGAGCTGTTCTTTGCCAAATCACAGTTGGAGCACAGCTTCTGGGAGTACAGTGCAAAACAAACGCACGCGATGGCTATCAAGAATTGGACTGCGGTTATGCTTGTGAACGTCCTGCTTATTTCACTGGTGAGGAGTGTACGACCTGCGATGGTGCCCATGCTTGCGATAATGATCGGTACTATCCTCTATGGTGTGCTGCTCGGTGTTCTTCTTCGCGACCGCGGTCGTCTCATACCAGCCCTCGTCGCCATATGGCGGTTTGGGGGCATCAATACACTGCTGACGCTCATTATGATACGCCATCACACAAACCCAGAGCTGGTTGTTTTCGCGAACCTGGGCCTCCTGATCAACACCTTCGCCGGCAACTGGGGGCCATCAGGAGCGGCTTTGAGCTGGCTGTGCAAAGCGGGCCTGAACCTGCTGGGATGGGGCGTGCTGTGCATGGCGCACCTGTGCTACTATGACAGCGAAGGAGTGCTTGCCCGCACAGTGGGAATGCCAAGCTATCTGAGCATGGTGCTGGCTGTATGCGGCGGTTTGACGGTGCTCGCCTACAACGCTGAGCACTCCAGGCGCACGGCTTTCAAAACGATAAAGGAGCTGGAGCTGCGGCAACAAGCGCAATATCATGCAGCGCAGGTGCCTGTGAGAGACAAAGTCGTGTTGGCAGAGCATACGCAGTCTCCTGTGTTTCTGTATTTCTTGGATAAAGTTCTCGAATCCCTTTTCTGCTCGTTCACACGCAAGCGGTGTTCTCAGCCAGCGCAACAGATGGCACTGCACCTGTTGCTTGCTGCCTTGCTGGCAGGCGTGGCGTTTGTGACACGTGCACACGCTTTCTTGGTTGATCCCTCGGTGGTCATGGGTCTCATGTTGCTATACGGCGCTGCTGGAGCAAGTGTTTTCTGCGTTGCTCACCACATCCAAGGACGGCACCTACAAACTTTGCAGACTGTGGTGTTGTGCTCGACTTTGGGGCTGCTGGTTGTGTGCGACACGCTGGAATCGGTGTGGACTCCGCTCATGATCGTCGCGCTCTCATCCGCAGTTCAGGCCACCTGCAGCCAGTGGCAGCCCTGGTATCATAGGCATGTGTGCGCGAGTGCGGCTCTGACAGTGCATATGTGGCGGAAAGTGATGATGTATTCCAGCGAGCTTGATACCATGGACAGCAAAACTCTGGCGTTGAATTTATGGACTGGAAACTTCTTGCTTTCACTTTTGGTTCAGTTTATCGGTGCGGCGAGTCACCGATCCGAGGAGCAGGATGCGAGAATGGAGTTCTGCTGCAGCACGCCGGCCTCGCGGGAGAGGTTCCTGAGCCCGGCTTCCGGGGAGATGTTTCTGACTCAGATTGCGGCACTGGGTGCTATGCCAAAGTTGTCGGAGATGGACTGCAGCCTGAACGGCTGGGAGCTGCGCTTCTCCAAATCGCTGTGGGAGAACAACTTCTGGGAGGACGGTGCACGAGAAACACTCGCGGCCACTCTCAAGAATCGGACTCCGGTGCTGTGTCTGTTCGGCCTGCTTATTTCACTGGTGAGGAGTGCACGACCTGCGATGGTGCCCATGCTTGCGATAATGATCGGTACTATCCTCTATGGTGTGCTGCTCGGTGTTCTTCTTCGCGACCGCGGTCGTCTCATACCAGCCCTCGTCGCCATATGGCGGTTTGGGGGCATCAATACACTGCTGACGCTCATTATGATACGCCATCACACAAACCCAGAGCTGGTTGTTTTCGCGAACCTGGGCCTCCTGATCAACACCTTCGCCATCCAGTCGGGACCATCAGGAGCGGCTTTGAGCTGGCTGTGCAAAGCGGGCCTGAACCTGCTGGGATGGGGCGTGCTGTGCATGGCGCACCTGTGCTACTATGACAGCGAAGGAGTGGTCGTCAGCACAGTGGGAATGCCAAGCTATCTGAGCATGGTGCTGGCTGTATGCGGCGGTTTGACGGTGCTCGCCTACAACACTGAGCACTCCAGGCGCATGGCTTTCATGGAGAAGCAGCGCGAGCTCGGCCGGAAGAACATGATCTTTATCGCTTACCTCGGCTTTCTGCACCACGCAATTCCGGGGTCACTGGTGTGCTTCGAGGTACACGACTTGGACGGCGAGCTCATGCCGAGAATCACGTATGCCAGCAACCACGAGTTTGCGAAGGTGTTCTCAGTCTGCCCTGATAACACCGTGGAGAGTGTCGACCAACTAGATTTCACCTCCCAGCTCGACGAGCCAAGCTGCGCCGACTTTTATGAGAGTCTCACAAACGCAGCTACCCAAAAGGGTCCGATGAGATGGACAGGCCAGACGAGATCCGAGCATCAGAACCGGTGGATCAACTTGACCGCGATCTGCATGAGTGAGGAGTCCATCTCTGATGGCCGCACGATCAAACTTTACAGTGGCATCGTCACTGACTATACCAAGAGGAAGGAAGTCGAACAATTACATCGGCAGCGAACCCTGCGTTTGTCCGACAACCATCTGTTCCATGCTGTCAAGAACAACTTTGCGGCGGCGGAGTTCATTGGTGGGCGAATTGAAAAGGCTTGCGCAGCTGCATCTCTTGACCCATCCATGGCATGGCACGCGGAAGGGATGTGCAGTGCAGCTCGTGCTGGGCAGGCGAACTGTCACTCTCGGATGACGCTGAATTACATACTCGAGGGCTCATACCGGGGAAGCGTCTCAGTGGTGGAGATGCAGACCTTTGTGAAGGATGTGGCAACCAGGTTTGGGTTCGACGAGCATCACATCATAGCACACGAATCGGCATCGAGGGTGCATGCTTTGATAGACCAGCGGCTGTGCAATGCCATGCTTGGTAGTCTATTCACTGAAACAATCAACCAATTCAGTCAGCAAGGAGAATCAGCTTTTCTGCAAATCAGCGTTGCTTCAGAAACGGATGTTGTGCTGGTGATACACCCCGCGCCTGCAGGGATCAGGCTTCCTGATGGTTGCACTCCCTCATACCTGCCTAGCGATGCCTCGACGCCTGGCCAGCCCTCTTCTGGACTCAGTCACAAATCATTCGACAGTATCCTCGATGTATGCCATCGGATTCTTGAACACATGAATTTTAAGCTCGAGTGTACAAGCAACAACGGTCATCCCTGCTACAGCGTGACGATGCCAAGTGTTGTGTGCCCGGCACCCAAACGCTCCATTTCGTCAGCCTGCCAAAGCAACCGCGGTGTGAACGCGCCTTCCCAGCAACAGCCAGTTCAAAGTATGTCTTGGGTGCGAGTGGCAGTGTTGGACGATTGTGCGCTCGCTCGGCGGATGCTACAGGTTACACTGCGTAGCTTGAGAGTGCAGTCAATTCTGGTCCTCGGGGCAACGCGCGAAGAGATCCACGCATTCTCAAAAATGGCTGTGGAACAGAACATTCACCTCGTGATTTTAGATCAGCATCTGGACCAAGTCCTTGGAAAGAAGGAGAGTCAAACAGTGCGTGGCACCTATATCGTAGAACAGCTTCGACAATTAGGGTACACAGGAATGGCGATGCTACGCACAGCTGATGACCACGATGAAATTGCTGTTCGTGGCTTTCTAGAATTGGGCTTTGATGCCGTCATTGGCAAAACGGCGAGCAAAACAGTCATTGAAAGAGAGTGGCATAATTGGTATCCCTTGCATGGTGCCAAATATTAGCACATGTACACTTTACAGGGGCGACGCTTTTTCTACAGGCGTAGCTCATCACGGTTCATAATACGGTGAATTAAAGAGATATTTTTAGCCATCTCGTATGACCTGTACCATAGTAACCATTGTACCGATATGCTGGTGAATAAAGGGATACCCAAACTATGGATGAGCTATAATGTGTGGCATCTTCGTCTTTGTAGTAGCTAATACTCTAAACCATATGATGCATATATGGAAGTACATATACTTCCAGAAGTATATCATGCTGCAGATGTTAAAGTACATATAGCTATGTCTAAAAGTCACCAGGTTATCAATCCGAAACATATATATATATATATTGATTTTGTTGTTATAGTTGCAAGCATTCGGGCATAACCCGTGAGACAATAGGCTATGTGTTCTCTCGAGACAAGCTGGACAATGTTAGTGCTTCAGGTATGTGCAACGATTACCCAGTTCGGTCTCACGCAAGCACAGATATACTCAGTTCGGTTGCGGGTATGCACAGAATTCTAATACAATTAAGTCGTTATAAAGTTAATTTTGTTTTCCGTGACACTGATTCCTACCATCCTGAACAAGTCACCTGGGCATCTGTTGGAGTGCGCGACCTCCTTAACACCGACACGTATGAGTGATGCGACCTCCCCAGTATACCGTGTCTACATATTATTGGGTTAATTGCTGAAATCCCGTGCAATAAACCAGTCTCACATGTTTGTTTCTGGGCCGAGAACACACACGCGCGCGCGCGTGCGCATATACAGTATACGGTATTAAGTTTTGTTGTTTGTTGCAGGGTGTTCTTCGACCTTTGTTTTTACAGGATACCACACATTGTGTTAAAAGAACTGATTATTTCGAACTTCAAGGCCGATGTTTTGTCGCTGTTTGAGATACCGTACAGGTTAATTTTACGGTAAGTGGACACATCTAAACGGGTATTTTAACACACAAACTACACACTGCAGTTATAGTCATACACGGTTCTCGTTGCACCATTGAGGATACAGTACCGTAGGGTTACCGGTATCATACAATACTGTGTGTAAGGGGTCGCGAAACAAATCGCAGCTGCCACCCTACAGCCTCACGCGAGGTGCGGAGGCACATGCGCTAACACTGCTATGTAGCTCTACTTGCACTGCCAGAACCGTTTGCTACTGGGCCACTTGCCGCAGGTGCCATAATGATACCGCGTAAGCGGCCTACCACATGCTGCTTAAACATTTCTTATTCGGTTTGAAACCGATATATACCGACGTCGGTGAACTTATTGTCCACGTGACCGACCGAAACATGATGACTACCCCCCTCCCCCAACCTACGTTAAATGGTAATGTGTCACCGGGTGTCACAGTAATCGAGAGTACATCGTCGCGGCCATTTTTAGTTGAGATTCTGTGAAGATTCCGGGACCTGAATTGTATTCCACAATTGAAATTCAGCCACCTGTGTCACATGATGGCATGTAAACAAATATCTTCCCAACTTTCCCCATGAGATCTCGATCTGGTGCTCTGTGAAGATTTTGGCGAGTACACTATTGCACACAAAGTTTATCGCTGACCGCAATGTTGCATAAATACGTGGCATGAAGATTGCGGAGAATTTGGAGTATACTATTTAAAATATGGGATAAGCCTAGATTGGGTGTAGACATTTCAGTATAATCCAGATTAGGTGTAGGCACTTCGTTTAAATCTAGATTGGGTGTAGGCACTTCATTGTAATACAGATTGGGTGTAGACATTTCATTTAATCCAGATTGGGTGTAGGCACTTCACTTTAATTTAGATTGGGTGTAGACATTTCATTTTAATCTAGATTGGGTGTAGACTTCATTTTAACATACCTTGATGCCTGGAGGGCATTGCGTTGTACATTGATAATATTGCATGTGAACATTATTATGTAAATTCGACCATTAGATATCAACATCTGACCACAATGAACATATCTACCGGTTGGAATTGCGAAATGTTTTTTTTTAAGCATCAAACAACAAAAAATATCGATTACGAACCGTTTTTCGCTAGTCATCGCATACAAAAACATTATTTCACAAATTCAGCCGTGAGATATGTTCATTGTGGCTAGATGTTGATATCTACCGGGTGAATTTGCGAAATTATTGTTTGTTTTGCAACAAATAACAACAAACATCGATTCCGAACAGTTTTTCGCTAGTCATCGCATACCAAAACATTATTTCGCAAATTCAACCATTGGATATGTTCATTGTGGTCGGATGTTGATATCTGCCGGTTGAATTTGCGAAATATTTTTTTTAGCAACAAATAACAACAAAAATTACGACCCGTGCCACCTAAAATAATTTCACGTAGATAATATGTGCACGTGGAACAGGAGAGTCGTATTTTATATGGATCTGGGGACATATAGGGACACTATTCTTGAGGTGTTATAGGGACACTTGGGGTCATATAGGGACACTTGGAATCACATATAGGGACACGTCTCTATAACACCCCGAGTGTCCCTATATGTCCCAACGTGTCCCTATGTGTACCCGGGTGATATAGGGACATGTCCCTATATGACCCATTTTGCCGCAGTGAAGCAGAATGCGTCTTCCCCCTCATGCAACGTGCGTGGCCGGTGATTATGTGCGATGTAAGCGTCCCCGATCTAGATGACGAAAAAGGTTGTAAGAGGATTGAAAATTGAGTGGGGGACTTCCTCCTTGTCCGCGCTGAAAAGTGGAGTGTAGCCAAGAAGTGGTGGTGTCACCGTGAGGGCATGCGGTACACCAACCGAGGTGTACCGATCCTTAACATGCGATACCTAGAGACCCCTGAAACACTGAAGGAGCAACTTCACCGACCCCCTCAGATCGCCGAACAGAACTTGAGGGCTCTCCTAACGAAGGAGCCGCTCCTTAGGCAATCGGTTAGGTAGTCGGCAAGTGAACGTGCATCGTTCGTGGGACTCCGCATATTAATTGTGCTTCCCCGCTAGGCATGTGTCGAGCTGCTGACTCGACGCATGCCCAATCACCCCCTCTAACAACGCGCCGCGTCCAGACGCTCCTACAATCTGAACGGATCTTGCGTCGTGCGCAAGAAAGATGGCCTTCCTAATGCACCAAAGAATTGATATCCATACGTTTTATTATGTTCGGCATGCGGTAGTATACCGAACACAATAGTCGCTGCACTATCTATCCTGCGGCTTGAGAGGGAGGTGGAAGCGGTTTCATTATACTCTAACCCTGATCCGTTTTCACTTACTTAATATCTATTCGTCGAGAGTATTATGGGCAATACTACGGGGCCTTGTAGTCGATTACCCACAATACTACGGGGGAATCGCCTTACGAAAAATACAAAAATATTGAAATATGCAGATTTGTGTATTTACGGGTCATATTCGTAACCCAAACATCACTAGAAAAATTCTGGTTCATCGACCTCGATCGACATCGATGTCGCGCGCGCCGCTCGATGGACGTTGGGTGAGACTCCCGTACTCCCACGGATATTCGTATGCTATGATGTATACACAAGTAGCATGCTAGCAATCTGCCCAGTGGGCACCCTAGCGCCCAAATATCACACGAATACAGTATGTTTGAATATGTCATACCTGACTACGAGAAACACCCACCAGGCCCTTTATAGGATTTGAGGTGCCTAGCTAGCTGAGTGTTGACAGGGTGCTAGAACCTCGTAGACACTGTACTAGTACGTATGAACAAGTATCATCATGCTAGTAATCACCCCCATTAGCATCCTAGCATCCTATATCGCACAAAAATGATTTAATGTAATATTATGGACTACGAGAAACATCATACGGGATCTTTGTGGGACTTGCGCGTACAGAATTAAGTGTTGAAGAGGTGCTAGCATCTCGCATACTGTACAGGGTGCCCGGAAGACCGCGCATCGCGCGCGTGCGGCACCCGCGTGCGGCACCCCCTGTTGTGAAGCTGCACGGCAAACCTGCGAAGGTGCGGGATTGTGGCAAGCCGACCAGCGAAGCCAAGTTTTCGTTTGCGCTGCGCTGTGAGATAAGTACAATATAAATGGGCTGCTGAAGGACCTTCGGCAACAGGTGCAGTCCGCCCCACATCGGGCTACCCGGGACTTCCGCATCATTGGTGATGTGCTCTGGAGAGTGGCTGCGGGCCGCTATCAGCTAGTGTTGGGAGAGGACTCCCCGCTTCGTGAGGTGATTTTCCGCGGGGGGCACATGACTCCCTCGATGCGGGATACACTGGGTGTGGAGAAGACGTTGGAGAGGGTGCTGAGACGATTCTGGTGGAAGAATGCCTCTGAGGATGTGACTAGGTGGGTTGCTTCACGCCCCACGTGTCAGTCGGTTCGACCCAGGACAGGCTATCCAGATGGGCTGCTGAACCCACATGCCATCCCCGCGAGGGATTGGCAGACAGTTATTGGTGTGGACTTTGTCACGGGTCTTCCAGGCACAACACAGGGGAATGATGCGTTTATCACATTCACCTGTAAACTTAGTAAACCGATTTAGTGAGATATACCGAATCAGGTATACTCGAGTGGGCACAACCCTACATATTTAGCCTCCTGCCACGAACATCACACGAGTGATATCTAACGATTTCATAGAAACGAGCACACGCGAACACCACACGATTTGCGCGGTGAAATCCGTAATATTTTTCGTGTGCACACACGAGAATAGCTACGAACAGCACACGAATTCTGCGTAGTTTTGTTCGTGTTTGTGCCCGGAGGCACAGCGTGAGCCGATATGCCTATGCGTCCGTATGTGTGTCATCGGGGGTAATCTGGGATTGGCACGATGACAGTGAAATTGGGCTTGAAATCACGATGAGAATGAATACCAGATGTCCGGGGTATGACAGTATGACACTATGACACTATGACAGTATGACAGTATGACACTATAGTAGTATGACAGTACTGTGGGGGGTGTCATCGTGGAACTCAGTCAGACCCTCGAAGAATGGTCAGATTCGCATCGGGGTTGAAAAGACAATGAAATCGAATATCAGATATTAAGGTTATGACAGTATGACAGTATGACGCTATGACAGTATGACAGTATGACAGTACAGTAGTATGACAGTACTGTGGGGCAGTCATCGTGTCAGCCTGTCGGCATAACATCTGAATCGAGAATGACGAATCGGAATTAGAAATGAGATCGGATCGGGAACTGAACGTTGAGCCGAAGTGTGACATCGGCTCTCGAGTGGTTGACCCTGCAACCTGAGTGACGAGTGAATAAGTAGAGCACTTGAGAAGTGTTTAGCCTTCAGAACTCGGAACCGAATTATCGTTTGTACCTCAATCTGGCCCTGATCCAGTATATTATAAAATCCGAATTGTGTACCTTTGCACGTTCAATCAAAAACATATTTCCGAGCATCTGTCGTCGTGCCCCTGGCACATTTGGTATCAGCGTGCTGCGATTTCGCCTCTGCGCAACTCGCCCACGGACCTATTGGAACTTTCGTTGTGATACAGGGGGAGAGCTGTACTTCCGGCTATCTGTGCGCAATTTTTGCCTCCGTAAGTACATTTTTTTTCGTATACAACAGTCGTATTCTCTGGAAAATATCTCCAAAACTTCATATTTTTGCTCCTTAACACTGGGGGCCCAAACTGGCTCAGAAACCCAAGCATTCATTTTCCGATCTTAAACCCGAAGTCCGTCCCAGGCCACAAACGACCGTCAGGGAGCACCCTAAAGGGTTTCCCCGGTCTACAGTAGCCAAGAAAACGATATAGCTTACCTTTCAGAGCCCCAAAAAGGCGAAAAACCGCCCAAAACAGCCAAAAATAGCCGTTTTTGACAGTTTCCAGCCTACCCCAAAACCTCTCCCAGTAGCCCCCACCACCGAAAAACCCCTCCTTAGACCCCATAGAACAGCCTAGAAACCCCTGATACCGCCCTCACGGCCATCAGCAGCGGGGAAAGCTCCACCAAAAGGCGCTTTCAGCAGTTCTGGGACGTTTCTGGCAGCCCTTCAGCACCTCCTGGTATCTTCCAGCAGCGCACTGACTGGGGCTTTTCTTGGGACCTACGGAGTACAGATACCGTCTGGGACCTCACTGGACCCCCATATTGGACCTGACACCTCCTTTTTCACTGCTGCTTGACTCTTGCCCGCGCGCCTAGGCACTCAAAAATCGTGTCGCGGAGCCCTGGCCAAATTTTGAGTTCGCTGGTGTATGGCAGTACCCCCTTCGCCAGAAGAATACAGAAGAGCGTGGTGGAAGCAAGGACCTATCAAGTGGGTATTCCCTCCAGACCCTACCTATCCACCAGCAGGCGCTTTCTGGCAGAGCGGTCCTTGGAGCGGTCCTCCTTCCCCCTCCTCCTCTGACGACGAAGAGGAGAACAGCGACTGAACGCCTGGGCAAAGTCACGCTGGCTATCCCACCAGTACATTACGACCACGTGTGGCATCACCAGGCAATACAAGTGATCGACGCCCCCCCTTGGGTCCTCCTTGGCGCTGATTGGGTTCCCCCATCTCCACCTGGAAGCCCCGCTCCTTCGCCTCCAGCGAGTGACATCGACGAGGACGAGACTGATTAAGTAAAAAGGCGAGCACTCACTACTTTTGCTCACCTGTGGCTATTGCCACACCCAGTCCTTGAACTCAACCAGCTCAGCAGTCAGAATGTCACAGCAGACATCAGAGGCATTTCCCAGCATGAGTGTCAGCGCAGAGCAGCTACACCACACACTGTTCTCTCCCATGACCTTCCCATCGCCCACCGCATACGCCTCCGCTCACCCCATGCCACATCCAGGCACCACCATGCCCTACACAGCGGTGCCCCGCCCTTATACTATGCCGGATGGCACCCCCGCACAGGCTGTATGGAACGGCGTCAATTGGGTATTGCCCCAATCAGCGCCCCTCGCTGGGGGAGTATCACCAGTGCCGTTCACACTGGGAACCCATCACCCCGTGGGCGCATATCCCACACCGTTCCAACAACAGCTACAGCAGCAGCAGCAGTGGCTCGCGTACCAGCAGCAGCAACAGCAGTGGCTTCAGCAGCAGCCACTGGAACCGATGCAGCAGCAGTTACAGCAGCAGCAGTTACAACAGCAGCAGTTACAGCAGCAACAGCAGCAGCAGCAGCAGCAGCAGCAGCCGCAGCCGCCACAACAGCCGCAGCATCGACCACAGCAGCCCCATCAGCTGGCACCAGCCACCTCCGCGCTTCATGACTCAGGCGCGGATCTCTCATCGCTGCAGCACTTCATCAGCATCGGCGCCGCGGCCCTGCCGGACCCTCTGCAGGTACCCCTTGACAGCGGAGTTCAGCAGAACGTCTCGGGCGGTACCCAGCTCTTGGTGCGTCACCTTCCCGCGGTGGCAACAACCTCAGAGACTCGCCGGCGTCGGCGTTCCCGAAGGGCATCCTCGGGCCCTGCGACACATGGCAAACATCTTCCAGGCCCAAGCCACGCACCTGATCACTCTGACCCCGACTCCGGCACGGACATCAGCCGCACCAGCACGGGGACCAGAGGCAGCCGAAGCACGCAGGCACGGGCTGAGCGCAGGCGGAGGGCCGCCCACAGGTCCGGCTCCGACTCGGACGCGAGCAGCCGAAGTGAACACATTCGCAGAGAAGTCCTGGCGGCAGTACAGGCCCTGGACATCTCCGCGGTGCTCTCGAGAGGACTCGCGCTGCCTGGCGCGACGGCATCGGCAGGAGCCTCCCCACCAGGCGACCCTCAGGGCAGCGCACAGGGCCTGACGGCGGACCATCTACACGAGGCAGACGCCGCCGCCAGCGTAACCCCTCCAGTGCCTCAGACCGCCGCTGAGACCGCTCCCGCCGAACCTCCCACTCAGGGTCGGCCAAATCCCCATAACATGATGGTGGCCCGCCGGCGGCAGTCGATGGAGACGGTGGTGCACGGCGGTGGCAACCCCGACTCAGAGCCCAGAGACTCCAGTTCAAGCGACTCGCCACCAGGCCACCCCAGTGATCCACCTCAGGATCCCCCTGACGACCCCGCACCAGAGCCCTCCTACCCTCAGTACAGTAAAGACCGGTATATAAGAAGCTCGGCTATAAGAAGCCAGCCGCTGGCTTTTTGCCCAAAAATTAAGAAGCCGGCTAAGAAGCCAGCCGCTGGGGAAAAAACGGATGGCGATTAAAAAAATGCCATTTTAAGAAGCTGTACCGCTGGAATTTCGAGAAGAGGCTACATCAAAATGATCGATTTAAGAAGCCGTATCATGAATGTCGATCCAATGAACTCGTTCTCAATTAATCGTATACAACGTATCGATATATATATATATATATGTGTGTGCGTGTGTGTGTATCTATACTTCGAAGAATGCAATCATTATTAAGGTTCAATACACTTGAGAAGTTTTGGATGATCACAAGCACACTGCATATGCAGTACTGAAGGTACACAATAAGTATTCGCATTACGTATGCATTATGTATGATTGTACTATTACAGGCACTGTACAGTGTACATGACAATAGTTTCTAAGAAGAACTGAGTTTCTTGAAAGCTACCCACGAACCAAACTTATAGCTGTCTACCTCAGGCAAACCACCAACATAGTTCTCGTCTGTCAGCGTGTGACTGGCCTCACGATCCTCGGTGCGGTAATACACCTTGAAGTTGTACCCAGAGTTGTTGCGCGCCAAGATCTTGAAGAATACACCTGAAATAAGAAGTCACCGCTGGGTCTACAAGTCGGTGTGTCGGTTTCTAGGTTTTAAAAGCCGAAATTAAGAACTTCGACGCTGGTCGACAGTCAGAAGTTGGACCCCCAAGATTAGAAGCTGAGCGCTAGATCACGTTGGCGAATCTGGAATCAGAAAATTTTGCCGATTTAAGAAGCGGCACACGCTGGATTTGGATTTCCGATGGTCAGGATTTTGCCAAATTAAGAAACGTGCCCACGCTGGCAAAGGCAAATCCATGACCGTCGATTAAGAAGCCAGCCGCTGGCAGAATTTCCCCGGCTTCTTATATACCGGTCTTTACTGTACCCAGAGATCAGAGCCCTCTTCGTCACCCACGATGGTGGGTCATTGTGGGTGCACCAGTCAGCTGGGGTGCGAGGCGCGGCAACCGTCTCCCTACCATGGGACGAACGCCGCCGGGCTGGGGTGCAGGGCGACGCCATCTTGTTCAGGATCATGCACCTGCTGGGAGCGCCGCTGACTGCATATGCGCGCATGGGAGGCCGGCTACACCATGCACCCCTATCCCTTACCAACCCTCGTGTGGAGACCTGGGTCCTCATGGTCGACCGCGAGGTCATGGATATGGCAATGGGGGACCCAGCCGCGGCCAATGTGCGGTCTACCAGCATGGGGCAGCCAGTATGGGAGTGGATCCCTGCTACTGCGCGGGAGTCGGAGATGCAGAACTTCGATCAGGACGGGCTCGCCGCGTGGTCGGAGGTCAGCAACTCCGATTGGTACCGGAGCATGAGCGTGGTGGCCGCACAACCATCCACACCCCTGCCCTTCCATACACCTCTTCCACTCCCCGCACCACCATCAGCCCCTACATTACCGCCCACTCCGACTGCAGTCCCCACAAATCCCGCGCCTGCGCCTCCGCCCGCGCATGCCCCGGGACCACCACCTCCAGCCCGTTTCCCCCACTCCGCCGCCACAAACCCCGTTCACTCTGCCACTGCCGCGAACCCCGTTCACTCTGCCGCCGCTGCGAACCCCGTGCTCTCTCCCAGCGCCACCCCCTTTGTTCCAGGCATCGTCCGTCTGCCGCAGGGCACTAACCTGCGAGCATCCTCAGACGAGGTCCGCCTGGAGCACAAGACCAAAGAGATGGTGTTAAAGCTGGTCAAGAGCGTCACCAGGTTCCCCCGCTCCGCGTCCGACACGAAATCGGCCGACAAGGAGGGCCTCCTGACGCAGTTGGAGCACTACTCCAACATGGTGCGGAAGGTATTCCAGGAGGCCATCGTGATCGAAGCACTGACCACTCCCAGTTGTACGCCGTCAGTATCAGCGTACCAGGCGAGTGTGTCAAGCCTTCTTTGGAGCTTCAAGGAGCACACCCTCCAAGACCAGCAGAGAAAGTTCTTGGAGCGCGCGGCGGGGACCTTTGGGTCCGAGCAAGCCTGGCACCAACGCTACGGGGAGCTGGACGTGTTCTTCAGCGATCTGGCGGTGTGCTCCCTGACGCAGGCCTACCTGGAGAACGCACACGGCGAGGCCATTGCCCTGAAGCAGGCGATGAACGAGACCGCGGCGGAGTATTTCTCGCGACTGGAGACCCGCATGGCCTCCGTCAACTTCCTGGCCGGCAGAGTCCCCAATTGCGTGGAGATGACCAACCTGTCGATGCTCTCTACGTACCGCCGAGGGCTGAAATATGCACCCAAGGTGATGCGGCGCCTGAGAGCCATCCACTTGGATGTCTCCAAACCAGAAGAGTGGGAGAGGAAGGCCGTCGCTGACGACATCCCAGGCACCCACAACGCCTTGTTGAAGATTCGGGAAGTTGCTGAGGAGGTGGAGAGTGACATTGACACGGAGGCGGCTCAGAGGCGCTCTCAAGACCGTCCTCCCCGTACTGTTTCATTCGCTAATCCACCACCTCGCACCCCCTTCTACAGGCGTACCCCTTCTTCGAACCGCCCAGCTCTTGCCATGCTGGAGAATGGGCCTGCCACCACCGTCGCCGCGGCAGTGACCCCATTGCCGCCACCACCTGGCCTCTCCCGCCCCGACGCTCCGAAAGTCCGCCGGTGCTTCGCCTGCGGCTCAGCGGAGCACATCGTCCGTAACTGTACGGACGAGGCTAAGCTCAAGGAGTGGAGGGGCAATGCACCCGCTCGACTGGCGAACTCCCCTGGGTTTGTAGCCGCCGTCGTTTGGGCCATCGAGCAGCAGGAGGACATCTCCTCGGTGGATGGTGTCCCAGAGGAGTTCTCCGAGGAGGTCTTGGCTCTTGCTACCTGTGAGGACGAGCAGAGCTACCAGACCCTGGCGGCCCTTGCGGGCATCGAGCTTGTGGAGGGTGACGGCCTCCCCCCGGTGGAGAGCGACGAATGACTGGCCGGCGGCCAGCCCCAGACCCTGCCCTTCGAGGAAGTGAGGTCTTGCCCTGATGATCAGACCCTCTCCGCCCTGGAGAAGCGGCCAGAACCAGTGGAACCCCGACGCGCCCGAGGACGCAGAGACCCTTGGGGCCAACGTCCCCATCCCAAGAGCGTGGCCTTCACCTCTGGGACCCGCTTGCGACGCACCTACCGCTCAGCTGGTGCCCCATCGCCGCCGAGGGATGACTTGTCTAGCCACCCTCTTGCAGGAAGCACCCCCTTCGATGAGCCGTCACTACCTCTTGATGACGGCCCTGCTTATACACAAGCGAGGATCGAGGGTCGGAGGGGACGGCGAGTCCCCCGGCACAGACCCCCCATTATGGGCAGCAACCGCGGAGAGCCCCGCGATCTTCGCCCCCGACCGCGTGTTGTCCTACCACTGCCCATCTATCAGTCCAACCTCGCAGACCCACGGAAAAGGCTAACTGCGTGGCGCTGGAAGAGAGATCTGTACTCCCTCCCCCTCGAGGTCGCCATGCAAAAGGTCCGCAGAGCTCTGCGCAAATCCCCAGAGGCTGCCAAGGACCTGGTGGATAAGATGTCGGAGCGCGCCCGTAGCCGCATACACTCTGGGAGTCGATCGCCAAAGGAGCGCGTGAACCGCGCCAACCAGCTGGCAGAGAGGATACGCATTGCCCGCGAACCTCAAGATCGCAAGGAGGGCCATCAGCGCATAGCACTGTGGCACCTCCTCTCACACGACGGTCGTCAGCAAGTCCCCGAACCCTCTAACGCCAGCTCCCACGACCTCTATGCGGCTTGGAGAGAGCTGTCGCCCGCCGAGCAGCAAAAGGCAATCGCCACTTCGAGCCCAGACTCTTCCCCAGGTAGCAGGCTGTGGGAAAAGGAGGGCGCACGAAGAGCAGCAGCGAGATCTTCGACATCCCTCTGCACCCTGGACACTGAAGTGGGCACGATACCTGGGACAGCGGGAGATGTGGGTCTACCTGGCGCCTGGTGCAGTCTGCACGCAGTACACCAGTACAAGATGAGGAAGCTGGGTCCCAGCCCCTTGGGAGCATCCCCTCCATCATCCTCGCTGGCCGAGCCCACAACAGAGACTACATCTTCGCACCATGATAACGCGCCGGCCACTCCGGGAGGAAACCCCGAAGGTTCATCCTACTGCTCAGAGGTAGAGGAGACCTCCACACCCAGTTCGCTTTGCTTCACCCAGCAGATGACCACCGTCAGAACGCATGAAGCAGATGAAGCGCCGCCCTGTCTCGACAGCCACCCCATCGCTGAAGACCCTGAGGTGATGGAAGAGGAGTCCTCGGTCAATTCGCTCTGCTTCACCCAGCAGATGGCAGCAGCTGGGACCCCTGAGGCGAGAACTGACCACCAGAGCTCCCACCAACTCGCCCACAACTCCCCTACTGGCAGCCCTCAGCATGACGAGGATCCCCTCACCCATGGCAGTCTCATCAATAGTGTCGCTACCCATGCGAGCCCCACAACAAGCGGCACTACCCACGTGAGCCCCACAGTGAGCGGCACTAGCCATGTAAGCCCTACTACCAGTGGCACTACTCATGTGAGCCCTACTACCAGTGACACCACCCATGTGAGCCCTACCACCAGCGACACCACTCATGTCAGCCCCACCTCGAGCGAATGCACCTCAGCGGGCACCCTGCTGACGGCGAGTGTAGACAACCTCGTCAGTCATCCGACTGAAGATGTTGATTTGCTGGATGAGGAGTTCTACGCCGCGTGTAGGCAAACGTTGGAAGAATGCCGCGAGGCCTCGGACAACCTCCTCCCCAACCTCAAGTGCAAAAGCATACGCACAGATGGGGGAGTTCAGTGGAAGACCGACATCGAGGGTACCCTCGCAGCGGCACATGACGAAGAAGGACCGCTACTGCTGGTATTCTATGCAACCCTCAGAGGGCACACGGTCAAGGTGCTGATCGACTCGGGGGCCTCTGACAACTTCATCTCGGAGCAGAGCGCTAAGCGATGTGGCCTCACGACACGAGCCGGCTCCGAGATGCGAGTCACCCTGGCGGATGGATCTGTGAAGATCACTGGCGCCACCGCGTACGCCAAGTTTAACACGCACACCACCACGGGCACATATACGGAGAACGCCCTTGCCCTCCGGATCCTACCACTGGGCATACAGGTGGATGTTATCCTTGGCGGAAGGTGGCTGCGCAGTCACTCTCCTGTCACTCTGGGCTATGAAGGGAATGGCTCCGTCTCCTTCCTCAGGAAGTCCCGCAGTGGTAAGATTGGGGATCGCGTCACCATCACAGGCTGTTCTCCTGGGAAAGCATCTGGGGACAGGTCTCCGAAGGGCACGGCCTGCGCGGGATTGGTGGATGAGGTGTTCCTAACCCCTGCCCAGCTGAAGAAGTACCTGGTGTACGCGGAGACGCAGAAGCTACGCGGCAATGACGACCCGGAGATACAACCCGCCTGGCTCATGGTGGCCGAGAAGTCCCCCGATGATACTGCTTCTGCCTTTGCAGCCACGGCTATCGACTCTGAGAACGCCGAACCCGCTGCGGATACTGAAGATGCAGAAGTGAGCCCTGAGTGGACCCTCAAGTTTCAGGACTTCTGGGGTGAGGAGTACAAAAAGGAGATGACGACTGCCCTACCGAACATCGATGGACTCAGACATGACCCCCAAGATGAAGCCAACATTAACCTGGACCCTGAGCTGAGCAAGAAGGGGCCGCCCTGCCAGCGCATCTACAAGAAGTCTGCAGAGGAACTCCGCCAACTTCGAGAACGCGTGGAGACTCTGATGTCCAAGGGCTACATCCGACCCTCTTCCAGCCCTTATGCAGCTCCCTGTCTGATGGTCCCCAAACCGGGGAACCCCAAGGAGCTGCGACTGGTGATCGATTACCGGCTCCTCAACCGCCAGACAGTTAAGGACAAGTATCCTCTCCCAGACATCCAGATGATGTTCGACGAGATGCAGGGTGCGAAGTTCTTCTCTTCGTTCGGCGCGGTGGATGGCTTCTGGCAAGTACCGATGGCACCAGGAGATGTCGAGAAGACCGCCTTCACCACCCAGATGGGGTCATATGAGTGGTTGGTCATGCCGCAGGGCCTGCAGAATTCACCGTCTCAGTACCAGCGACGGATGCAGCGGGCCTTGGGCCATCTCCCATTTGTCCGGATCTTCATCGATGATGTGGTCGTCTTCAGCAACACCGCTGCAGAGCACTACGAACACGTCAAGCAACTGCTCCTGACATGCAGGGAGAAGGGCGTCTTCCTCAAGAGGTCCAAGTGCCAACTGTTGAAGAAATCCTTGCGGTTCCTTGGCCACTGTATCTCCGCGGATGGCTGCAGACCCCAACACGACAAGGTGGCTGCAGTGAGGGACTGGCCCGAGCTGGAAACGGTTACCCACGTCAGGCAGTTCTTGGGCCTGGCGGGGTATTACCGCAGGTTCATCCACTGCTTCTCCGAGATCGCTCAGCCCCTCACCCGGTTGACCAAGTCGGACGTACCCTGGGAGTGGGGTCCCATGCAGCAGTGGGCCTTCGAGGAGCTGAAGAAGGCCCTCACCTCAGCGCCAGTGCTCGCCTTGCCCAACATTAAGGGTGCCGCAGACGGCACAGCACCTTTCGTGGTGCAGACGGATGCTAGCGGCATCGCTCTTGGGGGAGTACTGATGCAAGACAATGGAGATGGTCTTGGGCTGCGCGTGATAGCATACGAGAGCCGCCAGTTCTCAGCCGCCGAGCAGAATTATCACACCGGCGAGCGTGAGCTAGGTGCTCTACACCACTGTACCACCGTCACCTGGCGGCATTACCTCATCTTCACCAACTTCCGCATCCAGGGTGATCACCGCCCCCTTGAATGGCTGATGGAACCTGGCAGGGAGCTTAGCCGCAGACAGGCACGCTGGTACATGGATCTGGTGGAGGTGGGAGTCCCGAGAATGGAGTACATCAAAGGAGCGCTGCTGCTGGTACCGGACGCCCTGTCCAGAAGACCCGACTTCAAAGACAAGGACGTGCGTGAGGGGTTGAAGGAGGCAGGGGTGATCGACCCCACCTCAGATCTGCCGAAAGACCCCCTGGCAACGCTGGAGTCTGAATGCTTCTCCAGCTCACCACCCGCAGCTCATCCCCACTGGGCCCAGACTGTTGACTGTTGGCTCTCAGCAGTGGAGACCCTCTCCGTGGCGGAACAGGCCATGGACATGGGGGAGACCATCGCTCTCGTTAACCCGAAGCTCTATAAGGGAATGAAGGAGGATCACCTCGACTTCGACATGCCTGACTGGCCTGCAGCTGATAGCGCGAAGCCGGTAGAAGCTCCACACGAACCCCCTGACAGAGCTCCACCCCAGATAAGGATAACGAGGAGTATGTCACGCGCTGGGAAGGCCTCTACGACCCCAGCGCCTCCGCAGTTGGCGTCACCGAAGACGCGAACGCCTACGTCACGAGCTGACGCATCGGAGGCGCCCACTGAGAAGGTGCCAGCGAGCTCACCAACCCCGCAGCAGGCGCCCCAACAGTCAACTCCATCCCCGGTCCTTCACCCACAAAAACGGCAGGCTCCCCCAGAGGACTCACAGAATTGGCGTGTCCGAGCAGAGTACTCCTCGAAGTACGCCGAGAAATTTGGACCCTTCGATGTGGACGCCTGTTGTGACTTTGGCGGCCGCAACAGACAGGCGAATAGATTCTGGACAGACTGCCTTTCAGAGAAATGGAGGGGCCTTCGGGTTTGGTGCAACCCTCCATACAACTCCAAGCACATTACTGTGGAGGCGATCTTGAACAAGTATATCGCAGAATGGAAGGCAGACCCAGAGAACACCTCAGCAGTCTTCGTTCTACCAGATCACCAGTCCAAGCTCCCCGCGTGGCGCAAACTTTTCAGAAATGGCTATTACCCTTCGGGTGGCTTAAGCCACCCTAACAACGATTTAGGGTGGCTTAAGCCACCTTAACGTATTCAATTATTACGGGAGCTATCGGTACCGGAAGCTAGATTTTTTTAGCTCAAAATGACGGCGACATTGTCTTCTTTTAGACACTATGTGCACTATTAGGCGAGCCCAAGTTCCCGGTGAGCAATTTCGGGAAGTATCCAAGAGGGTGCAACATTTAGTAAAATTTGAGCGATTTTCCCGGTTTTTGCATACCCATGCTACTTCAACCGAGATTTTGAGGGTCAAGATGACCTCGGATCAAACTTTTGGCAAGACACTGCAGAAAGAGCAGCTCGAGATCTTGACAACATAGGTCTCCAAATTTTGAAAGCGTCTTAGAGGAAGCCCCCGGTGAGCTAATTAGCTTAAGGTGGCTTAAGCCATCTTAAGGAAAATTGGGAAATACCCACCCTACTTCAACCGAGATTTTGAGGGTCAAGATGAACCCAGATCAAACTTTTGATAAGACACTGCAGAAAGAGCAGCTCAAGATCTTGACGACATAGGTCTCCAAATTTTGAAAGCACCGCCGAAGAAGCCCCCATGAGCCCTTTAAGTTAAGGTGGCTTAAGCCACCTTAAGCTGCGGGTAATAGGCAGAAAGGCCAATATGCAGATTGTGGAGGTCATCCCTACTCACGATGACAAGGGCGAGCCCAATCAGTTCTTCGAGAACCCAGATGGGAGGGCCTTCGACCTTCGCTGGCCTGTTCTGATAGTACACGCCCCTCCCGCCAAACCACAACCAGCACGCGTGAGGCATCCGCGAACAGCCCCCGCTGTGATAAGGACAGGTGAGGCGGCAGACTTCAGAGACGCAGCCTCCCAGCAGTCGGACTCAAAGTTCCTGCGTGCGTTGAAAGCGGAGTACACCCGAGAGGGGACACTTCGTTCACTAAGAGAGAAAGTGAAGGCGGCACCACACCAATGCCTACAAGACTTCAGGCTAGTGGGTGAAGTGGTTTGGAGGACCGCAGCAGGGAGATATCAGTTGGTGCTGGGGGAGGACTCTCCACTTCGAGAAGTAGTGATTCGTCATGCTCATGAGTCATTGTCCTCGGGTCACACTGGGCGAGACAAGACTCTGGAGAGGGTGCTGCGACGCTTCTATTGGCGTGGTGCCGCGGAAGATGTGGGCACCTGGGTTGCATCCTGCGCAGTGTGCCAATCAGTGAGGCCGCGGGGAACTTACCCGGATGGGTTGCTAAACCCTCACAGCATCCCGAACAGACCATGGCAGGATGTCGCGGTGGACTTCGTCACCGGCCTGCCGGTATCAGAGAGAGGCAATGACGCTTTTGTGGCCTTCACTTGCAAGCTGACGAAAATGGTCCACGTTGTGCCGATGAACTTCGGCGACAGCTCCGCAGCTGTGGTGGCCAGAATCTACTTTGACTCGGTGTGGCGCTTACATGGCGCGCCTATGAAGATTGTCTCTGATCGTGACCCACGGTTTCAAGATGCTTTCTGGCAGGAACTCATGAGACTGATGGGTGTGAAAGTGGCTCGTACCACGCCGTACAACCCTCGGTCTGACGGCCAGGCGGAACACAGCAACAGGGTTATTGAGGACATGCTCAGGTCCTTTGTAGACGCCAATGTGGAGGACTGGGATCTGTTCACCACTAACGTGGAGTTCGCGATCAATGACTCCAGGAGTGAATCTACTGGCTTCACGCCATTTGAACTGGTGTTCGGGTTCTCGCCGCTGTCGCAGTTGGACCTTTTCCTGGAGGCCGCACAGTCCACCGCTGGACGACGAACTGGGGGAGTAGGCACCGCACACGAAGTGGCTGTGAAATTTTCGTCGCAGCTGCGGGACGCCAGACAGCGGTTAGAGCTGGCTCAACAGCGACAGCGCGAACAGTTTGATCGCAGGCACGGGCAGCGGGAGTATGCTGTTGGAGATCTGGTCTGGATAGAGGCGAAACACCTTACGGAGAAGGTGATGGATCGCTCCATCTGTAGGAAACTGACCAAGCGCTGGCATGGACCAGTTCCTGTGACCGAACGCTTCTTCAGCGATGTACAGATGACCATGCCAGAGGCCGACAGAGGAGCTCCAGTAGCCTACCGCCTACGCCTCCCTCCTCACTGGCGGATTCACGACGTGTTCGCTCAACATCGCCTCAAACCGTACACCAGCGGTCAAGATGCTTTTGCCGCACGCGATCACCTAGCAGTACCTGAAGAGGTGGTAGTGGACGGTCAGAAGGAAGCACACGTTGAGCGCATTCTTGCACGTCGAGTGCGGTCTGTTCGAGGAAAGGAGGTGGAAGAGTGGAAGGTTCGCTGGACTGGCTACTCCAAAGCTCACGACCAATGGAGGACGCGTGACAAACTTGAACGCGGAAGTCCACTTCAACAGCTTCGTGAATTCGAGCAAGCGAGACTGCACATGCATGGAAGCGCAAGTTCGCGACGAAGCCACTCGGCGACGCGAGCAGCGTGGCCGTCACTCCGCTCATGCCGGAATGACACTGGCCCACCTCATCACTAATCCCTGCGATGAACTGGACCAGCTCGAACAGATGGAAGATGATACCCCCCTGCCGTGGGAACGCCAGGAGCGCGTGGAAGATGGGTCGTTGGCACTGGTGACAGAGCTGCTGGCGATACAGGCAAAAGCAACCCGCACGCCCAGGATTCTCGTACTTTTCAGCGGTACTGGCTCAGTAGAGAGGGAATTCCTAAATTGCTTCCCCTCCGCTTCAGTGGTGACCCTCGACTCCGAGCATATCTGGCAACCCACTCATGTGTGTGACATCCTGCAATGGGACTACAAACAATACCCGCCTGGATTCTTCGATGTCGTTTGGGCAAGTCCCCCCTGCAGGCAGTACAGTCAAGCGCGCACCACTGGTGGACCCCCTGACCTTCCCCAGGCTGACAAAATCGTACGACGAGCATTGCAGATCATTGACTACCTGGAGCCAAAACATTGGTGTCCACTACCCGGTCTTGGGTACATCACGATGTACCCAAGCCACTCTTTGTTCCGCACGCCATGGCGAGCTCGAAACATTTCAAGTGTCCATATGGCCGATATAGGTTGTCAATAACACACCAATCTTGGGTATGAACCATATGTTTGGCGGTATTCATGGCATAGACATGGGTTTTTGGGGGCGGTTGCCTAGGTGATTTTCCAGAAAAGACGAAATTCTCAAGTTCTAAATTCTTGGGTACATCGCTTGGGTACATCGATTTGTATGCATGGTTATGCACATGAAAATTGCATATTTGGTCGATGTTTCATTAGGGCATTAACATAGACCCTTCAAAGCACTTATTTTATCATGGGTCGGTCCCATACCTCACAAGTTATCATACTTCATCATCAAGACTTCTCATCATAAAACAGTGTCAGATTTTAGATTTCGCCTAAAAAAATGCGCGCGGACATGTGTGATGACTCCCACCCATCGATCTATTGAACGAAGGCATATTTACATGTGCAATGCATGTTATCGCAAATACGATTGCCAAAGAATGAGCTGACAAATATTTTTGGTCATAATAATCAATATCACAGGTCACCTTCAACCGCTCGCGTCGACTCGTCCCCATACCCGATAAGGTACCTCGTGCCGTGCGGCAAGTAAGCAGTTAAGCTTGGGGATCTAGGGTACGCCGAACATGACGAGAATAAATTAATTAAGATATTGTGGTGTAACAAACCTTAAAAAGTATTCCACTTTGTGAAGAATCCCCCCCCTAAGATATGCGAGACTGTGAAAAAGGCGAGTCGCAACAAACCGTGGTAAAAAAACAATTAGAAAAATGTTTTTGGGAGCCAAGTTGTGATTTGCATGGGTTTGAATGCACCTGACATGATATATATCCTACCAGGATGCTTGTGACGGCATATTCCCGTGTTCATGATGATGTTGGCTAGCTATATTGATGATTCGTAACGACAAACCGTTAAATTTATGCCCCCATACCGTCGATTTAGCTTGGGTACATCCCTATGTACCCAGACCCTCTTGGGTACATCCCCATGTACCACCGGGTAGTGGACATTGGTTCATGGAAAACCCCAGAGGTCGCTTCCCTAACGCGCTACGGCTTCGCCCTATGATGCGCCAGCTTCCCCCTCCGCTGGTGTGTACCTACTGCATGTACGGTACGCAGTACATGAAACCCACCTGCATATGGACGAACTCAGCACCACCCTCGCCCCTGCTACGCTGTACTACTTCAACACCGTGTGCGTGCAGATGGGCAACCGGTGCTCATCCAGAGACTGCTCAGCTTGGACCTCACCCGCAGCAGACTGGAGCAGGTCGATCTGCGAGTGTATATCCCGTGCCAGCACTTCTGCTACGACAACTTTTCCGACATTTACGCCTCCGCGACACTGAAGACCCGCTTTAGATTCCAAGTGGCACCCTTCTTCTTGAAAGTGGTGCCCTGGTAGCGGCAGGCAAACTATGCTCGAAGAGGGACCAGAGAACCTAAGAACTGGAAACAGCAAGGAACCAGAAAACCTAAGAACTGGAACTTAGATGGGTACCTTAGCGGAGTGATCCCAGGAGGTAGACCACTCCTAAGGGGGGGAGAGTTGTGCCCGGAGGCACAGCGTGAGCCGATATGCCTATGCGTCCGTATGTGTGTCATCGGGGGTAATCTGGGATTGGCACGATGACAGTGAAATTGGGCTTGAAATCACGATGAGAATGAATACCAGATGTCCGGGGTATGACACTATGACACTATGACACTATGACAGTATGACAGTATGACACTATAGTAGTATGACAGTACTGTGGGGGTGTCATCGTGGAACTCAGTCAGACCCTCGAAGAATGGTCAGATTCGCATCGGGGTTGAAAAGACAATGAAATCGAATATCAGATATTAAGGTTATGACAGTATGACAGTATGACGCTATGACAGTATGACAGTATGACAGTACAGTAGTATGACAGTACAGTAGTATGGGTGGGGCAGTCATCGTGTCAGCCTGTCGGCATAACATCTGAATCGAGAATGACGAATCGGAATTAGAAATGAGATCGGATCGGGAACTGAACGTTGAGCCGAAGTGTGACATCGGCTCTCGAGTGGTTGACCCCGCAACCTGAGTGACGAGTGAATAAGTAGAGCACTTGAGAAGTGTTTAGCCTTCAGAACTCGGAACCGAATTATCGTTTGTACCTCAATCTGGCCCTGATCCAGTATATTATAAAATCCGAATTGTGTACCTTTGCACGTTCAATCAAAAACATATTTCCGAGCATCTGTCGTCGTGCCCCTGGCACAGTGTTAGCACACGAGAATGACTACGAACAGCATACGAATCCTGCGTAGTTTTTTGCGCGGAGCAATCAGTAGTCTTTTTCGTATGCGCACACGAGAAAGCACACGAACAACAGAATACCACGTAGTTTCTTTTCGTGTGTCAACACGAAACAGACTATGAATAGCAAGCGTGTATGAGGCCTAGCTATAGGAACCCGGTCTTTTTTTGTCACATGCATGGTCATCGTTCTGTCGCTGTCGCAAGAAATGTTTCTGTCGCACGTCAAAAATCCGAATCTTCTGAAAAAACCAGAAACGGGCATTCGTTAGGGTGCACAGTTTTTCGATCGGGCGGCCGGTCGGATAGGGTTGAACGTATATATTAGGTGTATGCTCACGGGACCAATCACCGCGTTCGCTGTGGTGATCAGAATTCTGTTTTGTTTTCGAATCCTGGTAGGAATTTGTCTCCTCTACAAGCACCTCTTTTACACGATTCGAGCCGCGCATTATATCGATTTCAAATCCGTTTCCAAGCAATGCTATATGCTTTCAAAGTCTTCATACTAGAACTCAACTTGCAACAAGAAGTAAACCTGACCTGTTCCAGTGATGGATAATAAGCGTAAACTGTGTGAGATAGAAGAAAATAATATACCTGAAACTATTCCTCCACCTACTTCCCTCACTGCGCGCACTGACCAGCGGTTCCCACCTCACACGGATATTTCAGATCCCCTTGCCTCGCTCGCGCATTACTACTCTGCTTCATGTGCTTGGGGAAAGACGCTTTCTCGCGAGGACATTGAAAAGTTCGTTGAGTTCGTTCGTGCTAAGAACCTCAGCTGCGACAACGAACGTCGCAAAGTAATTTAGATACTCCTTGCTTGCTACCAAGTGGCGTAAAGTGGTATGCCTTCGTGCCCACACGCAGACGCATCTGCTATATCACATCGTTGTTCATTCTCTTTCGTTCCCCTTGCCCGGCCGGTATTATGAATGCCTATATAGTTTACGAATACTAACGATGGAAACCTTTTGCCTTTGATAGGGAAAGGGGGTTCGAGTAAAACATCCCACCTACGTTGAGAACGCTGTGCGTCTCATATTTCCGACGACTCTGAGCAGTGACTACGTGGGTTTCCACAACCATTACGCATGATGAAACCGTCTATGATCTCGCAAAGAGCTTTGATCCGACTTTCCTTTTTCCTCCTTGCAACATCTATCATGGTTTGGCCTTCAAAGTTGTGCGCGAGCAAGGCAGCCAACTTCACAGCAGCCGGGAGCCATGACCGTAATAGAACTCCGTTGGCTCCACTAGACGCGAACCAAATTGAGCACGCACTTTCAGAGTCCCCCATTCAAACCGATCACATTCCCTTCACGCCTTTTGAGTCTACCCCTTTATCGCGCACGCACGAAGTCAGCGCCTTCTACTAACACCAATACCACGCAACCTGTTCTTACCTCGGTGAGAACTCGCCTTATTTGCTTTTTAGATCTTCGTTCCATAAGTCACATGAACGAAACGAAATCTGCGTGCTTAGTTGATCAACACTTTGGACTAATGTGTAAAGTATTTTCTATGCAGAACTTTGGGATATGGTGGCAGAGGGCGGGGGATGCTTTTAACGCATTGAAGAGTAAAGTCCGAGGATTGCGCTGCCTATTTGAGTTGGAGCTTTTCTATGACTTTGTAGAGCAAGAAGCTATATGCCCTAAGTGCAAGAAAGGTACTATACTTCACTTGTAAACACTTTTTGTAAACGCAGTGAACCTGTATTCCGCAGTGAACCTGTATTCATATGTATAGTGAGGGAATATATATGTGGTGTTTTCTTTGTTGCAGGGAGTTACTTGCCTGTGCATAATCTCGGACTGCCCCATGTAGAACGTATGGGTGTTGCAGCGGTGGTTCACTTGCGATGCTCCGTTTGTACCTACAGTACAGAGTTTCACACCTCCTCGCGCTTACCCGCTAGTGCAGGAGCGAGGGGTCCAGGAGGCTATGCAGCCAACTTCTCACTGGCACTAGCAGAGCAGTCAGCTGGAATAGGACCTGCAAAGGCTGAAAAGTTTTTAACAGGCCTAGGTGTGGACTATAAACACAACCACAACACGCACCAAAAATATCAAGTGCAAGTAGGGGCAACTGTCGAACTGATATGCAAGCAAAGTTGTTTAGACTCCCTGCAGTTAGAGATAGAGCACTCAGAGGCGGCTGGAGAAGTAGACGCCAACGGCGTTGTTCTATTGAATTGTGCTGGGGAACGATATGGGATGGACCACTAGAGGGTCTGGCAGAACATACGCCTCCTTTTGTGGTTGTTTCAGTCTGATCGGGTGTCACACGGGCAAAGTGATATATATGGCGGTCTTTGATAAAATGTGTGCTTTGTGTGAGACGGCTTTGAGGAATAAAACCCCTCGACCGGAACACCGTTGCTGGAAAGGCGCATATGGCATATATGGCCCAACTGACCCACAGTGGACGGGCTTGGAACCTGGGTCTGTGAATGAGGAGTGGGTTGGCTCTTCTAAAGCCATGGAAACACACGGTGCACTTATGTCTGTTTTGGCTGTGGGTCTGTATGGGTTTGAAGAGCATGGGGTGAGAGCACGTGTGGCCACCTTCTGTGCTGATGAGGACTCAACCATGCACAAAGCTATGAATGGCCCTGCTGTGCCCAAGGTGTTGAAGCCAGTTGAAAAATTGTCGGACCCAAACCATCTGAAAAAGTTGTTGTACGGTGACCTCTTGAAGTTGAGGAATGAACAAAAGTGGTCCGGTGCTATCCTTTCTATCACAATCATCAAGTACTTCCAGTACATGTACATCACACTGTTGAAATCGGTTGCCACACGCCCTGATGCGTCTGAAGAGGAAAAGGTTCGGTTCATGATTGGTGGTGTAATGAACATTGTCGCACATGCCTTCGGTTGTCATGAGAAGTGTGGTGATTTCCGTGTGGCCAATGCGGAAGGCGTGTTGGTGCATTGGTGCAAGGTGACGGGAGGTGATGCGGCTCATAAGCCATCTCTCCCAAGGGGGGAGTATCTGAAAGCCGAAGCCAAGGCTGGGTACCGTGAAGGTGTTGAGAAGGTGTTCACCAAATACAGTGACCCCGTGGTGGTGAGGAAACAAATTCACCTGTTTGACACGAACGGTAATGAATCATTGTGGGGGTCCTTGGTGAAGGGGTACCTCCCGGGTGGGAAAACCCAAAAACATGGCCAAGGTTCCATGTATCACACTGCCTGTTTCAATGCTGTGGCAGCAAAGAACTGGGGGGTTGATTATCGGCAAACGGTACTTGAGATGAATGAGTTGCCGGCGCCGGTGAGTATGGTGACATGTGACACACGGTTGGGGGACCTGAGGGGGAAGCGGGCCTTGGAAAGGACAACCCGTGAAGGCAAGGCCAAGAGGAGGTTTCTGAAAGCACGCAAGAAGGATAGGGAGGATGCTCCTGATGTGGGTGTGCACTATGAGGGAGGTTGCAGCCTCTGCATGAATGGCCTAGAATGAACATTGATTATAGTTACATATTTTTTAGGCTCAATTGAAGCCTCCATGGCGGTATATGCAAGCGTGAGGTGTATGTAACACATTATGTCACCAAACATTAAAAAAATCAGACAAATTTCCGAGTGAGGAATTCAACAAAAAAGGAGTCGTATGAGTTTTCCCTTCGATTTGTTTTTGTGGTGGGGACCTAATATAGAAGTAGGAGTTGAGGATTCCGGTGTCCATACAAAAGTGTAGGACTAGATTTCGAGTTATGAATTTTCTAGTGCAGGGCACCAGCAGATTTGACAGTGCCCAGTATGCGGACGGTCATAACTCAAAATCTAGTCCTACACTTTTGTATGGACACCGGAATCCTCACCTCCTACTTCTATATAAGGTCCCCACCACAAAAAAAAATCGGAGGGAAAACCCATGTGGACCCCTAGAATTTTTATGGTGAAATCCAAAATTCCCCTGTTTTCCTGGTTTATGGTTGAAGGAAATGCTCGATTTCGGGTGATAAATGGATCAAACCACCTCATATGATTTTTTTGGCATGAAGCATGCCACCTACGTAATGATATATAATCGTCCATACACACAACTCCAAAAATTGAATTAATGACGATTTATTGAAATTAATACCCAAAATACCCTGAGATAACTGTGCACTCTACCCTTAAAGGGACGATGCAAGATTCCACAAAAAAAGGTTGGGGGACGAAATGACATCGTCATCGGAACACTTTCAAAACTGCCCGAAAGATTTCCACATAACAAATTTTGATCTTCAGCGTCGTCGCTCGCCTTTGGAAGATACACCATCCGCCCATCGACTATTTTTCGACCGCCCGATCGAATCGTCGACCGAACGATCGGACAGTCAGATGACAGATTCTTGAAGAAGGGCATCTTCAAGTTGTCGCAAGGATCTTGAATACAACACAATCCTACATCAACTAATTTTCGACCGATCGATCGAATCGTCGACCGAACGATCTGACTGTCCGATCTCGCGTGCTAACGGATTCGTTTCCGAAGACAAGATCTTTAAGTTGTCACAGCGATCTTGAATACAACACAATCCTCCATCGACTAATTTTCGACTGATCGATCGGACCGTCGACCGACCGCCCGATCAGTAAAAACACAGAAATCCGCTCGATCGATCAGAAATCCGCATTGGAAATCGAATCTTGGGGTTGCCACAAAAAGTGTCGCATAGTCGCAAGACTGTCGCAAGGATCTACTCGGGATACGATACTCATGAGATGATTTTAACCGAGAAGAATGAGACTTCGAAGTCTCGTTTTTCGACCGTGGTCTCGACTCGGATTCGGATTGCACTGAATGTCCGACTGACACGCGGACAGGTATAGATATATTCCATGGTGTTTCGAGACCTCGGTCTCACTTTTTAACTTCGAAGTCTCGTTTTTCGACCGTGGTCTCAGAATTTCGACCGTCGCGTGGCGTGGTCTCAGAATTTCCTAGTAGTGGACACTGTGTCATGTCACAGGCGAATGTCATCTGTCTTCTCGCAAAGTAGTTTTCGAGTTCGAAATCTACAGTACCTGGTACGTGATATTTTCCACGCGCCAGACATCGTTCCGCGATGCATGTCATCTTTTCTGGGGAAAAACGAGACTTCGAAGTCTCACTTCTGGAAACTGTCTCACGTAACGAATCTGATCGCGTATCTGATACATCCGACGTGGACAAAATATTCTTTCGTTAACCGAGATGATTACCTCGGTCTCACTTTTCAACTTCGCAAACGAGACTTCGAAGTCTCGAATTTCTGACCACGATCTCGTTCTTGGTTTCGGTTTAAGTCATCATACGGGCCACTGAATGGCCGAATTTTAAATTCCGACGCTCTCATTCGCCCGCCGTAGATTAACCGAGAAGTTAGAAAGCATCTCGGTTCAAACTCTTCGGTCACGTTTCGCTCGACTGATGAGTCTCCACGGGGTAGAACATCTCATCACTCGATCCTCGTAGGTCACATCTTGAACAACTACAGTATCCTTTAAGCGGCCGACAACCCATCATTCCGAGGCGCCGACAACGACCAACCGACCTGTGTATTGCTGTTTTTTTGTTTTTTTGTTTGACTGTATTAGTTTCTGAATAGCGCACTGTTTCCTGCAGTCCTGTCTGCTCCGTCTTTTTTGTACTTTAGTTCTACGCTGGGATTGCGCGCTTCCGATCTCCAACGCTCATGCTCTGAGCGCGATGTGCTTTTTGCAGGATCTCGTGCGTTGAACGACGGCGACTGAAGTCCTGGCTGCTAGCTCCCTTTTAATATTTTGTTTTGATTTTGGTAGTGCTTCAATTCCTTCGGGAATTTTGCAAGCCGACTCCCATTTCTGCACTTTAGCGTGCAGTCGCTTACAGCAATTCGTGCGTTGTCGGCGACTGGCGCACTGTCTCCCTTTCCGAACTTCGTTCGTTTTTATGCAGGGAGTGCTTGGAGCCCGTTGGGCATCTTGCCCGTCGGGTTGGGTTCGATTCCCAACACCTCTGCTGACTGGCGTGCTGTTTTTTTTTGCAGGATAGCATGGGTTTTCGGCGTCAGCGATGCTGTCTTTTTTTGTATTGCCTTTTTGCAGTTACGATGTGTGAGCTATTTTCCTGATGACTATCCTGACCTGTACTGATTTACAGATCTGTGCCCTCAGGAACTCTGTTTCGCCGTCTGTCGCACTGGATGGAGCTGCACGCATGTCGGCCGAGTTCGAAGACTGTTATTGCCTACTTTAGGATAGTTGAATTGTTTAATTTTATCACATTTAGTTTTAGTTTGCTTGTTCGTTCCTGCTACATGCTTTTACATTGTAATAATAGTATATGTTGGATTGTAGCAAATTCCTGTTTGCATCCTGCAGTGTTCATGTGATGAATGTGCTCTGATATTGTAATAATAGAACATATTAACGCTGTGTAAAATTCCTGTTTGAAACAATAGACCTATTATTCGTCTGTGTGTTTTACCACTGGTTTGTTTTTGAAAATTTTTAGTAATTTCTGATAAGTTTTTGCGACAAACCACCCCCTAGAATTCTATTTTGTCGCAGCTGCGACAAAACAGACCTGTAGCAACATTGATGTCGTAGCTGCGACAAAAATGACAATCAATGCGACAAAAAAGATCCGCTACCCTAGCTATATGCACAATATCAAAAGATGATCGCTGCGAAAACGCATGCTATTTACATAAAGTGTGTTCACAATGCGTATGCTATGCGAAAGGCACCACATCACATGCGCAAGGACGCACTCGAGCATGTTTAATACAATTAATAGTGTAACTAGCTAGGCACAAAGGATTACAATTGGGACTACTCATTTATATCCTACCAAGCAATACGCAAAATAACGTTATATTCTTGCAAATTTACACTTTCATCACTACGATTTAAACAACCTATCATTCTAGCACGCTCGAAAGGATGCTTGAAGCTCATGTTGTAGTCGAGGCGGTCGACTTTCTCCATTTAGGGTTTCTCCAAAACAGCCGATCTGAAAAATAAAGCAAAGAACCAACACTTAGTAAAAAGCGGAAAACGTATCAAAGAATCTCTTATGCAAAACATAACTAGCAACCTAGGAACCTCAAAGAAGCGCGGATGTGAACGCGAGATGATGGCGGAAAAAATGATTTCAACACACGAATATTTTCGGCGATCTGAAAAACAAAAACAACCAAGTAACGTTTAGTAAAGATGAAAGATAATATAAGGCACAAACGAAAGTAACGCAGGAAATTGATGCCGTGTCGATGCAGGCGGCGTGAGTTGGGTTTGAACCAACTATTTCGAGTGCAAACGACTCGCGGGAATTTTCCCGTTCACTCCAAGTCAACGTTCCTCGCATGCTAAGGATGAGCGCGCTAAGCACGCACAAAAGAATACATACAGATATAAAAAACATGTACTACAAACCTGTGCCATATTGCAGCGAGTAAGAATGAAAAATATCGCAATCGATAGGCAACCCGTTGGCGAGGCCACCACACGCTGCTGCACACTGCTGGCGAAATGCGGAGTGTTGACGACTGTAGCGGTGAGTTTGAACTTTTACAGTTCTCTACAAAAATGCCCACCTTCCCTTCCCGTTGGACGTTCAGAAGTCACGGCACGCGAGCACAATCGACGATAACGATGACGATGACGAATTCACATTTCTGCGAAACGTGCGTCATGTCATCGGACGATCGGAGATCGAGATGGAATAATCCGCCGCATGATGGTCATCGCGGAGATCGGGATCGATCGGCAAACTCGCGCTCGGCGAATGCTACGAATCGCGAATCGATACAGTTTGAGCGTGAGAGTCTACACTCTTCGGGGGTTTTTCTTGTGCCTATTCTTCCAAGGGTGGGTTAACCCACCGTAAGAGGTCGTTACGGTGGGTTAACCAACTATAGCCTTAGATTGTTTTTTGTGCCCTAAATTGATCAACGGATTGTAACCCACATGAAAAATAGTCGATAGACACCCCAAAGAACTAAATTTGCATGGTGTAATACTGTTCACTTCAAATCTGTGGTTATTAAAAACATGCCGCCCCACACGTTTCCCTTGAGAAAACTTGAAAAACTGGTGGGGCACAAGCTGAAAGTTCCTGCGGGTGCATGCGGTCGAGAGTGGGCCCTTGAGGAGTTCAAAAATGTTCCTGGAGACCCTTTGCTTCACCCCCTTCAAGCCCAAATAGCAGGATATGACCCAACCCAACCCGCAGCGAAGCGATTCAAAGTTGTATTTGAATATGACGGTGATACCCACGAGAAGGGCTTACGCTTTATTCAGGAGTATCTTGCGGGGGAACTGCCTGAAGACAGCGAGGACGAGCTCGAGGCCGTCCCGATATAATAAAATATACGTACACAACATATCTTAAACATATCCGAATTTCAAGTTCACCCTTGACCTGTAGGTGACATAATAAACCCAAACCCAAACCCTGAGTTGCGTGTGTATTTAGCATTATTACACAACTCTCAGAGCTGAATACCCTGAAAACATTTTTCATGGATATATATGAGCTAATGAGGAAGATATAGCGATAGGGAGGTGCTGTGGACCAAAAGTTAAGTTAATAACACACCCAACTTGATTTCTATATAGTTAATAGTCACCTCAACCACACCACATGCCCGGCACAAGCCTATAAAATCAAAAATTCTTGGCAACCCACCGTAAAAATGACTCTAACCAACCAGAACATTGTACCACAATTTACAACCACCAAACGCGTTCTAGCGATGAATATTAGTGTTTGCACGCATAAAAGACATCATGATAAGTATTCCCAAGCATGGGTTTGGTCCGATATGGCGAGTCAAGCGGTAGATTGGAGCACTCGAAAACGGCTCTTAGGTGTTGGTAACCCACCATAATTTTAGAAGAATAGGCACTTGTTTTTGTTTCGTGCATATATTTTGGGGGTTGCACGGAAACAGGTGATGTTTTGGGACCTTTGTTGTATGGTTTCTCTTAACGGTGAGAACTTGCGGTATGGGGACAAGTTGTCACTCATGTCCGCCCTTTGGAAAGCCGTATCCGGTTGCTTGGCATGTTGGCCATGTCTATGTTATCACTTTTCTTAAGGAGCAAGGTGATGAAAGCACTCAAATGCTTGCATATAATTATACTGTTGATCAGACAATATAATTGAATTCTTTTTTCTTCAGTGTGTTTTAAATTGAAAAGTCTTCCGTATGAAACCAACTTGTTTTTTTTCGAAAAAAATATTTTTAAACATTTTCCCTATCTCTGCGGGGGGGTGATACTGTGTTGTGGAACATTGTATCACCGGAAGTCGCAAAAACGACCACGGCTGATACCAGTTGTTCGGGGTGTGAGGCTAGACAAGGCTCACTCCGGTGTAAGCTAACACTTACAGGAAATGCATGGAAAGCATCTCGAATGTAATACTAAGATCACAGGGGTGTTATCGGAATCGGTATTTTTAACCCCTTAGCCGGTGTTGGAATTTTATCCTTAATTAAAACTTGTGTTTTGCGTTGGTACCCATGACATCTTCACCTTACACACTTTCCTCATGTGGGTCGAATATGTTGTTGGAACCCATAAGACCTTCATTTTAAGCTATTATATGTATATATGCTAGACATATATCACGAGATATATCACAATATCCAAGGAAATTTGGAGTCTCAAAAGCGATTTTCAGTGAAATGCCCAATGCCAGGTAGGTAAGGGTCGTCCATGCACCCTTAAAATCTTTAAGTTGATTTCGCTTATGTATATCGGACCATAACGACCATAATCACTACCAAATGTATGCGTGTACTGCCTGTTTTGTGGCAAAAATCAAGAAAAAAAACATTCATTTTTCAATGTTTTGCCACACTTAAGCAATATTGCCCGCGCGTCAGCATCATTATGCATCCGTGGATTTGGCTGCGCAAACTGCTCATATGACAAAGGTAGCGGCGTGTCCACCAGTATCTGTCGACGGGCATTGCCTGGTATGGTTTTATTCTCGGTCGTACGCTATGCTGTTGCATGCGCATCACCGGAAGAGTTAGCTGCAGAGGCACGGCGCGGCACGACACGCAGGCAGGCACGGCACGCACGGCGGCAGGCACGCAGGCAGGCGGCGGCAGGCACGGCACGCACGCGGCACGGCACGGCACGGCACGGCACGCCGACTGATGACCAAAAGTCGGCGGCAGCTGCGTGCCGCCAAGCTACTTTGTCGGCGACAACGGCGGGCTCTTACTCACCTCATTTATAATGATGATACAATGGTCCATTGCTGCGCTGTGTCAGCAACGGGGCACGGCACTTTCACGAGGAGGCCAACTTTCCCCTCCCAAACAGGGTGGGGGAAGTGCAGCGGTGCTCCCGTGTGTCACCCCTTGCATGCCTGGCTGCCACTTGCAGTCCTGCCTGTGTCCATGTGTCACGGCACCCGAAACCCTTAAGCCTGCTGAGTTCTCTCTTTTATCTGACTTTAGACTTCAGCCAGCCGTTTCACCTGTGTCCCCGACTCTCTGTAATAACACACACATACATATATATATAGGGATAAGTCTAGATTGGGTTGTAGAACATTTCATTATAATCAGATTGGGTGTAGGCACTTCATTTAATCTAAAAATTCCCAGGTGTAGGCCACTTCATCTAATCTAGATTGGGTGTAAACACTAATCTAGATTGGGTGTGAAGCCTTGTTCTCAATCTAGATTGGAATTCAACGGAAGCACTTCGTTTTAATCTAGATTGGGTGTAGGCACTTCATTTTGGTCTAGATTGGGTGTAGACACTTCATTTTAATGTGCCATTGGGTGTAGACACAAGTATAGGGGGTACGGGTTGCAATTTCTTTTGTGATTTGTTGCAAAAAATAAAAATAAAAAACATTATTTCGCGAATTCAACCGGTATATATCATCATCCGACCACAATGAACATATCTAACGGTTGAATTTGCGAAATAATGTTTTTGTATGCGATTACTAGCGAAAAACTGTTCGGAATCGATGTTTGTTGTTATTTGTTGCAAAACAAAAAATCATTTCGCAAATTCAACCGGTAGATATCGACATCTAACCACAATGAACATATCTAACGGTTGAAATTGTGAAATAATGTTTTTGTATGCGGTGACTGGCAAAAAATTGTTCGTAATCGATAGTTTTTGTTGTTTGATGCTTAAAAAAACATTATTTCGCAAATCCAACCGGTAGATATGTTCATTGTGGTCAGATGTTGATATCTGACGGTCACATTTACATAATGATGTTCACATGCAATATTATCAATGTAAAATGTAATGCCCTCCAGGCATTAATGTATGTTTAAATGAAGTCTACGCCCAGTCTAGAATAAAATGAAATGTCTACACCCCATCTAGATTAAAATGAAGTGCCTACACCCAATCTGGATTAAATGAAATGTCTACACCCAATGTGGATTAAAATGAAGTGCCTACACCCAATCTAGATTAAAATGAAGTGCCTACACCCAATAACGACCATATCGCAAAAATGAGACACGCGGGTGTCTCATTATATTCTCATTTTTTGAAAAGTTGTGATATGACGGTCGGATCGACTCCATAGCGGCGGACGGCGCGGCAAATCAGAACACAGTTGTTCCGCATGCCCCGCATCAAGTTAAGGGCATCAGCGAGAAGAAATAGCATTTCTTTAACATACACCTGCAGCTCACGATACTTCATGGCTCGTTGCTTCTATTTTCCGTTGGGCTCCCTTGGAGCGGGGCTAAGGGTGCAAACATGCTGCTCACGACACTGTGGAACTTGTTGCACTACACCGCACAAGGTCGCGCAGGCAAGCGCTACTTCCGGAAGGAGCTTCATTTGCAGCTGGATGGTGGCTCAGAAAATTGGAACAAGTACGCGTTCGCGTTTTGTGCGGTGTTGGTGCACTACAATATTTACACCGTGATTGTCTTCCACCGTCTGATGGTCGCGCAGCCACACCCATAACGACTGCGACGGTTGGTTTGGAATCATCAAGATGTTCATATTTGGGAAAGACGCGCGCAAATCTGGAGTATGGCTGTTGACCCTGGAATCGTGGATTGGCTGGTTACGAAGCTGGCCGGTGAAGAAGTTCACCAAAATCACGGACGTGCAAGGCCAACAGTTGGACTTCAAGGCTTGGCTGGAGCCGCACATAAACCCACAGTTTGAAGGCTATGCTGGGAAAGTAAGGCGTACACACCTGATGCACTTCGAGAAGGACGCGGATGGTGTTACACGCCTGAAGTACAAGTTTGGAGAACAATACGCAAACCACGTGCCTGCCGGAGTGGATGAGGATCTCCGTAAGGGCATCGAGGTCATGAAAAGTTACCCAGCTTTCGACAGCAGCCCCACGTTACAAGAGGTGCAGCCGCTAGCCCCGAAGACGGAAGAGAGGGAAATCCGCACTGCTTTCAGTCGCTTGTGCGACTACATCGAGTACCGTATTCCAACTGACACGCTGGACAATTTGCTGTCGTACTTTCCCTTGCCCAAGACCGCCGAGGACTACGATGCCTGGGCTGGACCGACGCCGACCCCACAGGCTCCTCTGGATTTGAAGGAGCTTTACGAGAACGCCTGGCACAAGAAGCCAGTGCAGGAGGAGGTGCCAGAACGGACGATGCCCGAACAGTTCGAAGTGATACAGTAATCACCCACCTGTAAGAAAACAGAAAAATCCAGGTCAGCCAGCTTTTCTCATCGAGTTGGATGGGT